>CABHPR010130722.1:0-17772 GCA_902168415.1 Peromyscus melanophrys
GTGTGTGTGTGTGTGTGTGTGTGTGTATAGACATAGATCCATATATGTGTGAATGTGTGTGTGTTCATATTTAGAATATACTATGGTGTGAGATCTTAAAAATATTTAAGCTGGCCGGGCGGTGGTGGCGCACGCCTTTATTCCCAGCACTCGGGAGGCAGAGCCAGGTGGATCTCTGTGAGTTCGAGCCCAGCCTGGTCTCCAAAGCGAGTTCCAGGAAAGGGGCAAAGCTACACAGAGAAACCCTGTCTCGAAAAAACCAAAAAAAAAAAAAAAAATTTAAGCTGATAAAAAAACTGAAGAGAGTTTAGACAATAGGAGCATTGTGAGGAGTGTGTTTCAGACAAAGCGAACAGCATATTTGGAAGTCTTGAGTGCAGAGCATCAGGGTGTATTTATGGAGGGACTGTATAAAGCATAGAGTGGGTGACCTGGGATTGCATAGAGTGATGAGAGAGATACAAAAAGATACTGGAAAAAAATCAACAGAAGTTAGATCATGCAAGTCTAATAGACTAATTGATGTTGATACTCAGAACAAGAGAGTTTTTAAGCAAAAGAGAGACATAATCACGTAGGTTTGTTTTTTTGAAAGATCAGATAAGCTGATGATTCATGAAGGAAAAGAAGCTGTGAGTAAATAAGGGTAGGCCAGGTACAGGCCTCTTGTATGGGACTGGTGGTGGTAATGGAGAAAGAACCAGGTGAACAGATAATTGAATACTTAGGCAGAAAATGGAAAGTTGAATTCCATTTTCAGCTTTAAGCTGCTGGGTGGTTGGTCATGGCTTGTAAATAGCGTGAGAAACAGCAAAGGAGGGGCAGGTTAAAGGAGACTGTGGTTTGGGTTATGAGTATAAGTTCCTGGCCCCATTCCGAAGTCTCAAGTGGAAATTTCAATTAAACCGTGTGGCATCTAGTATAGTGTTTAAAAAAATAATTATTTCTAATGTTTTGGAAATCAATGGGAGAGGAAGGATTGAAGACAAGCAGATAAGCTTGTTTCCATTAACCAAATGAAAAATGATACTAGCTTTTAAAGCAGACCTGCCTGATGGAAGTGGACGGATTGGCTTCTTGCTGTTCCGAAAAGCAAGTCTATGAGATTGTCTGTGTAGTGAAAGTGAGGGACGAAGGCAGAAATTCTGTTTACACAATTGAGTCAACAAAAACTCATCAGATTATGTTTCCTTAAATAGAGGAAGAACCGTTCATGTATGGCCCTTTTTAGCGTGTTGTGTGTTGCAGTATCACAAGAAATAGTCTGGTAAATAGTTGCTTTATGAGGAATTCAGACACAAATCCAGGAGCTTAAAGATACACAGGTGGTATTTAAATACTTGATATAGGCTGGGATCACCAAAACCCAAGTGTAGGCAAAGGAACAAAGACTGAAACTTAAGGTGTTTTGACATTGAAAAGTGAGACTAAGAAGTCATCAGTGAAGTGAATTATCAACAGAATAAAATACCGCACAAGTCATATGGAAAAATATTTCCAGACAAAATAGTAGATTATCTATGCTAATTATCAGTGCTGCCAGCAGGAAAATGGGGCACTGGACTTACAAGATGGGAAAGTTGATTTTGAAAAGATCAATTAGAGTGCAGTCACAGGTTAATAATCTGATCTTTAAGGGTTGTTCAGAGAGATATGGGGCCAATCTGGCTATGAAATCTGTTACCCGTTGGTCACCAGGGTGATTGAGCTGGTCTGGCCTCCCTCACCGCTGTGTTTCCCTTCCAACCTGCATACTCTGTCAAAAAAAAAAAAAAAACAACCAAGATTCTTTTGTAGACAAGGACTGTCCTTAAGGAAGAAAAAGACCCGTGCTTGTTGAAATGAGTATGAGAGGAAAGCTGAACTCTGGGAGAGAGGAGGGATTGTCCTGCCATAAAGAAAATGAACGAGATGGATGTACATGTGAAAGAGTTGGATTTTAGCAAAAGAACACGAAACTCTTTCTATCCCAGATCATTAGACAGTGCATATGGTGGGAATGACTTTACAGCAAGCAAGTGGTTTGGGGCTTTCGTTTTGTTTTGTTTGTGAGGTTAAGAATGGAACTCAGTGGTAGCATGCCTGCCAGCCCGTGCAAAGCTCTGGCTCCCAGGCTTTCTTAACAGCTGCTTTGTGTTAGTGTTCTCCTGACTGGTAATTGTTGATTTACTGTCTTCTCACCTTCAATGCGAATGTCTTTTCTTTTGAAGTGGAACTTGCTATGATCATGGACCGGCTGTATGGTGGCGTGTGTTACGCTGGAATTGATACGGATCCAGAACTAAAATACCCAAAAGGTGCTGGGCGAGTTGCTTTCTCCAATCAGCAGAGCTACATTGCTGCCATCAGTGCTCGATTTGTTCAGCTTCAGCATGGTGATATTGATAAACGTGTAAGTTACATATTGGGAGGTCATCTGTGTCTTACTTAGTACTTATAGGTGCTTTTTACCATAAGGAGTTAATAATATGGCTCAAACACTTTTATCTTCCTTTGTCTCCTACCGTTATATCCTTGAAATACAAATTTCTTGATGTACTTTAAACTTGAGACATAAGAACCATAAGTATAGATGTGATTTTAAAGCCATGTCAAAAATTTTTATCAGCCAATAAGTCTGAGCTATCTGTCTAGCTGTGGAGGCAGTTTATACAAGCTTGTGCCCAAGACAGAGTGCTTGGGACCAAGCCCGGTGTCTGCTGTTGGCTCTGTAATCTCAGGCAAACAGCCCTCTCTGTGCCACTTTTCCTGACTTCCACCATGGAAAGGAGTTCTAGTTAGTCTCCCTGTTATTTTGAAGACTGAATGAGCTTCACTTGTGCACAAGCACTTGGAAAAGAAGTTGGTCCACAGGAAGTGCTAATTAAGAGCGAGTTTTCATTTATAAAAACTAAAATTCAGACACTATTTCTGTAAGTCATTTAACCTAAAATTGGAAACATTGGTTCGTTAGTAGCATAGATTGGGTCTATATATAGAAGTCTGGTGAATGACAGCTTGAAGTTATCCTGTTGAATACTTGTGAGCTCTCATTGCTGTCTAAAATGGGAGACCAAGCTACTCATTTACATACCAGTTTCGCACACAACTAACTATTCTAAAACAATGACCCCATCCAGTCAGCCAGAGACAGCAGCCTGGGATGTTCATAAGTTACAAGGAAGCAAGGCTGCAGTAGCTGAAAGCAGCTGACACTGATCCACAGTGTGAGCGATCCCCAGGTCTTACACTCCAACAGTCTGTCGTTCTCACATAGATGTGGAAACAGGTCAAGAGAGTCTGCTGTTTAGGGCCAACTCAAACCTGACATCACCGGCTGAATCAGTCCTTCCCAGTGGGGCATTATTTCTTAAGAGTTTATAAAGACGTCTGGGCATGCCCTGGATCAGATTATCCACAGTTCTGACTTGTTTGCAGCAGTTACTGCAAGCAAGGTGCAGCTCTGACCTGCAATAGAGAAAGCTGCTGCAACCTTAGTGGCTGTTGAGTTTCACAAGCTTACAGATGATACTAGAATGAGAGAGAAGTCTGAGAAGAAATCTGTCTTCCGTGATAACCCCTTATGAGTTTTGCTAACAATTTGAAGGTATTGATGCTAACATACAGGTGTTACAAAAGTGAGAGGAGAATGTCTTAAATCTTTAGTTTGTTAAAGTGTGGTTTTTTTTCCTCTCTTTGGAAAGTAGAGTAAAATAGCACTTAGTGACCTCTGAATGAAACATGTTGAAGTAAGTGAACTACTGTTGAACCGCTTAAGCTCGCCGCCTGTTATGAACATGAAACATGATACACAAATGTAGTCAGCACAGAAGCAAACTGGCTTTCATTTGCCCTCCTCTGGAGGGGAATGGTTTCCCTAAGACGCTGCTACTTTCTCCTCCTTTTCTCTAGAACACTATAAACATTTAAAATCATTCCAATTTTTTTTTTTCTCAAGCAGATTCCAATGAGGTCTTTTCTATTTCTAGGTGGAGGTAAAGCCATATGTGCTGGATGACCAGATGTGTGATGAATGCCAGGGCGCACGCTGTGGTGGAAAATTTGCCCCCTTTTTTTGTGCCAATGTCACTTGCCTGCAGTATTACTGTGAGTTTTGTTGGGCAAATATCCACTCTCGTGCAGGACGTGAGTTCCATAAGCCATTGGTGAAGGAAGGTGCTGATCGTCCGCGTCAGATCCACTTTCGCTGGAATTAAGTACAGCAAACTGGCCTCCGTCTAACAAGGAAAGAAAGGGTGCATGTGGCTTACTGTGCTGAAGATACTGACCTGCAGAAGAAATAAGTGCATTCTTCTGCTTCTCACCCAGCTCTCAATACATGCATCGTTATCAGCAGCCAAAACACTACAAGCCTCTTGTTTTTCACCAAAACCCTACATCTCAGGCTTACTAATTTTTGTGATATTTTCATGTTAAAATAAAATGTTTTTTTGTATTTTCTCCAAGTTATTTTTATATGTAAAGTTAAAATTAGATATGAGAATGTTTTGCGTAGGGGCAACACAGTCTGCTGCTATATAGTGGGTGAAGCGTGCACTTATTTCTTAACATGGGTTTTTAACTTCAAGATCTGCCCCAGTACTTTACCAAAGGTAGCAAAATAATAGTGAAGATGGAATATGTCTGCTACAAATGCTTATTTTTATTGTTGCTGTTTTCAGTGTGTACATAAACTAAAAATTAGGGTTGATTTTGTTGCTCTCCATTTTGACTTGCAAGAAATAATACCTCAAGATAATCTGATTTATTAGCTATTTTTAAACATTTTTAATCACAAGCTGTATTAGCTTTGCTGCTATATAGGTGTTATGTGTAAATGTCACCTATTAATACGGGATTGAAAACGTTAGAGACACACTGCATTGCGGATGAAATGCAGGCAGCACAATATGGCCGAAACTGCCATAGTTTAGAATGTGAAACAATGCATGTTTACTTAACCTGTGTCCACCATATGCATGCACTAGGACATTAACTAATGAGGTGATGAGGTATTGCAAATGTTCAAAAAGCTCTCTTGAATCTAGGTAGCATGGACAAATTATAAAATTTGTTTCTTTACAAAAAAAGCAAACTTGCATGCATTATTGTGACTTCAAGTTAAAAATGTTGTCCTACATGTGTACAATATGCAAATTAGTTTTAGATTAGAGAGTGCAGCCATTTTGTGATCTGGTCAGTAGTGGAATTCGATTTTATGCAGACTGGATGTAATATTTGTAATCCCTGTGCAATTTTGTGATGTGCGGTTCTAATTCATGTGCAGTGATATAGTATAGATAAAAGATTGAATAAAAGAAAAACACAGGAAATTTAAAGAAAGTTGATTTTAGCCCCTTTGATAGTTCATGGTTAAGATATCCTTTAAAAACCAAAGATGGCCAGCACACTGCTAACCAGTCACCGAATGTGAGACCCATGAGAAGCCCATACTTTAAAAAGAGGGTTTTATAGAAGAACACAGAACTTTAGTGAAGTCAAAATGGAGATGGGAAAATATAACAGATGGCTAGTTGCATAAAATTTACCTTTAAGACAATGGTGAAATCTGGCTTAAATTTGCTTACATGTTTGACCTATGTATATGGGGTCTTCTGTCTAAACTGGGGTCACTGTTGCATGGAGCATTGTTATTCTTAATGGTTAAGAATTGCTTTTTTAAAACTTTGATGAAGGAATTTCAGTAATGACTTTGCTTGCAGTTTTCTTTTTCTTTTTTCTTTATTGAGGGAGTTGCGTGGAAACATGCACAGTTCTGACCTAGAACATCGTTCGTGGTGGTTTTCCTCTTTAGAGCATCCTAACCTCAGCTAGCCCTGTGTTGATAATGCAGGAGTTACTCTGCGGTGGAAGCAAAGCACCCCACAATGGTAAATGTTTTTGTTTTTGTTTTCGATTTGTTTTAATGCAGAACTAAGATTTTTGACTCTAAAGAGAGAAAATTACAAGGGTATGGCCTGTGCAGCAAACCCTTGGGACAATCCTTCACATGAGCAAAGTGCTGATCTCAACATTGGTTGTCGATGGTATGCTTTTTTGTACTGTAAAAATACGTGGTTCATGTCTAACTCTGCTGTTTTATTGTGGTTGTGGCTCAAGTTTTTAATGTTTGAAGTTGACGCTGTTTTCAGAGGAGCTCTTTACTAATTTATTTGTCAATGTCCCTACTTGTTACTCCCCATGACCCTCCAGAGTTTCTGGAGCATTCTTTTCTACCCTCACCCTGCCAGACCTTGATCCATTTTGACATTTGTTATGCACTATTTTTATATCTCTGTGAGAGATTTTTCCAACAGTCAGCTATTTTATGGCACACTTTTTTTGACTGATGACATCTCCTTTGCTATACCTCAATTTTTGGAATTTAGAAAAGAAATCAGTAGTTTTGCAATGTTAATTATTTAGATATTTAATTTCGCAGATTTTTAAACTTTATTTTCATAATTTCTGCTTAATGTTTAAAATTGAAGAGCCTTTTCATGTATTAAATAATGAACTCTAAAATAAATTGTGTGATGAGATAATTGGAGATGCCGAAAATCATTTCCCTTCTTAAACAGAGATGAAAATTTGAAATGAAGGGAGGTGAAGTGGACGCCCTTTCCCACCAGGGTGAATGTGACAGAAAGGCTGGTTTGTGTCACCTTCGTTTCTGTTAGGACAGAGCTTATTGGTCTAATTTTTTGTTCCTCCCTGCCTAACCCCTACCTCTAATTTCTTTCCTTTTCTGTTTGGGGATTATTTTTCCTTGTATGTACTACATTCTTATTTTCTAACTGTTCAACACTGTATTAGAGTTTTTTTAATTTACAGATCATATTTATTTTACTATTTTTGTAGAAAATTATTAATTTTGATTGTATTTTTGTATTTTCAAAGCTTCTTCATTTGTGTTCCCTAAATGTTCATATTGCTGCCCAAAAGTATGAATGACTGTGGAGGGAAAAGTACTTTACAAATCCACACTTTTGGTTAAGAAGGAGACATTTAGCATTTATATATTTGTGTATGGAAACACTTGATATTTTATCCCTGTTGCATCTGGCTGCACGAGCCTCTCCTCACAGATGCCGCAAAACTTGAATCTAACACACTTTGGAAGGCTGACTAACCTCGATTCTGTGTTGTGATGTGCAATACTGTTTCTAATGTTTGTATAAAGATACAGTGTAAACCTTTTTAATGCAAATTTATTTTTTTCATTGCATATTTTGCAGACTTTATCCACAGTGTCATTTTTTACTGTCAGAAAAGAGGCCCCTTTTGTCATTGCAACTATTTTTTAAACCCAGAAATCTTTGTACTGATGTAAATGATTGTAGTTATTTTGGATAGTGTTTTGCTAACAAAAGGAGAGACTTTTTTCATGCATATTTCTATTTTGTTTTTTTGGGTTTTATTTTATTTTAATAGTAGTAAAATACTTGGAATAATTTTTCATATTCTTGTCATTAATATTATTTTGTATTTTTATGTGAAAATATATAATTTTATGACACTAATTGCTAAAGTTTATTTTATGTTGAATTATTTTTGGAGCTGAAATCTTTGTAATATTAAAGCAACTAGTTTCTAATTCCCAGTTTCTGTATAGAATCGCACAAGTGGTTTATGGAGTGTTTGGATTGTAACTATAAATGGTTCTTTGATATGCAAATTAATATTTTCAGTTGATTTTATTTTATATTCCTAATGGGGTGTTAAAGCCGTTTTTTATTTTTTTCTAAATAAAAAGAGAACCCATGCTTTTATGGACACTAGGTAAAACGCCTTCAGCTTAAAATTTTTGTTAAATAATTTAGTTTATTTTATTGTTATCTTCCAGGTGTCTAAATCTCCAGTCTGTCTGTTGTACTGGTAATTTAACTCTGTAATGGAATAGTTTGCTGCCAACTATTTATATTAAGTAATTTTTAAATATTTGTAATATTGTTGACTGACTAATAAACTATTAAGTTATTGGCATAGCTGTGGAACCTTATTCAACAGTTTACACCTTCCTTACACACTATCGGGAGCAGTGAAATTGTGGTTTACTCAAAAGCATCATCTTACAAAGTTCAAGCCACTCCGCAGTGTAGTGTACAGGTGAGAGAAGCTCCAGGGACTACCAGTGCAGAATTCCTCAGTATTTAATCCTGGAAGGCCCTTCCTGCACCTAGCGCTCACACACCTTAGAAATCTCTCACAGTGCCCCTGAAGTGTCACCTCATCTGACTTGATGCCCTACTCAAGGCTGGCTAGATAGTGCAAAGGTTAAGAATACGGATGTTATTCCAGAGGACTCCAGTTTGGTTCCCAACACCATGTTGGGCAGCTAACAAACTGCCTGTAATTCCAGATCCACAGGAGCTGGGGCACTAGCATACCCATGTACTTACAACCAGACATATAAATAAATCTTTAAAAATGAAATCAATCACACTGTTAAACAGGTCTAATGGTGCTGCTTTAGATTCACTGTGCATGCACCCACTTGTCATTTTCTCCTTGTTCTCTGTACATCCTGTTGGTTCTTCGGTGCACTGGGCAAAGGAGGAACAAGGAAGAGATGTGTAGACTGAGCAACCTGAGGCCTGGGTACCTTATCCTAAAGTTGAAGTTCCATCATAAAACCAACATGTGCTTCTGGGAGGGGAGAAAGGAAGAATTCATTGCTTTTGTTAGAAAGTGTGAGCAGTAGTTGATCAGAGCGAAGATTTTTGTTTTGTCTGCGAGCATACAGGCTCCCAGAGAGAATAATAGGTATTTCAAAATGAAATTTTATATTTTCATGGCATCTATAGCCTGCCCCTCCCCAGGACTCAGGGGATATCGTGGAAGAGGGACAGCAAGACTGTAAGGGTCTGGGGAGGTGGCTCAGTGGTTTAGAGCACTTGCTGTGCTTCAGGAGAACCCAAGTTTGGTTCCCATATTGGGCAGCTCACAACTGCCTGTCTTTAACTACAGTTCTAGAGGATCCTATGTTCTCTTGCCTCTGCAGGTACCTGACCACATGTGGAATACACACACTCACTCACACACATGAATAAAAACAAAAATACATTTTAAAAAACTGTAAGAGCCAAAGTTTTGAGAGGGCTGGGGTGAAACTGTCTTTTGGACATGATAGGACTGTTGTACTCATGAACTTATAAGGGCTATTGTAGGCACAAGACCTGAACAAGATCAAGCCAGTCAGATTTCCAGTAGGAGTGGGAGAGGAGCATGCACACAGTCTCCCATCCAGCAGGAGGAGATGTTGAAGGTTGATGGCTACTAGGGGAGGGAATGTCCGTTCAAGGTTGTGGTCCCTGGTAGGATGCCCATGCTCCAATGGATGGCTACATGATGTACATACAGGCATAACTAACTAGACTCAGTGGGTTACAAAAAACCTTGACGTTGGAATTGGGTTGGGAATGGGAGGAGAGCCAGGACAATTTGGAGGGGAGAGTAGGGGTGAATATGATCCAAAGTACATTGTATACATGTATGAATATTCAAAAATAGTGGCTATATTTAGAAAGTAAAATTGGGGCTGGAGAATTGTCTCAGTGATTAAGAGCACTGACTGCTCTCCCAGAAGACCCACATTCATACCTCTCACAACCATCTGTAACTCTAGTCTCGGGATCTCTCATCTTCTTCTGGCCTCCAAGGGCACCAGGCATACAATAGATGCACAGACATACATGCAGACAAAATACTCATACATATACATTGTCTTTAAAATGTTTTTAAGATGTAAAAGTTAACATTTTCCTATATTCTACAATATGATCAAACCCCTGTGATGGATTAGTCAACATTATGACCCCTACATCATCACCCATAGTCAACATCACCACCATCACCCATAGCCTCCAAAATAAATCATGGATTTGCACTTAGCTGTATCTCAGCACAGGCTACTAATATTTCTATTTGAGATCTTATAAAACTCAAATATTCTTATCTACATTCTAACTTAAATTATAGCAAAAATTTTACATTGTCTTGGCTTCTCTGGTGCTGACACGTCATTTAACTTGCTAGGCTCCTCTTTCACTTAACAAAAGAAAAAAGGATTGGTTGTTTTGAGACAGTTCCCCCAAATCAGGCTGGCCTAGAAATAAGCCTCCAAAGAGCTGCAATTACAAGTGTGAGCCACCGCACTCAGCTACAAAAGAATAAATTTTGAATACAACCTAAGCACTAGATACTTCCTAAGCAGGATCCTTGCCGCCATGCCCTTTTATAGCCCTCTGTATAAGTGAAAAGTCAGTTTAGTTCAAACACAAAGGAATATACTACAGAAGATAAAACAGGCTAGAAAATAGGATTGGAGGAGAAAGAACTGCTACACTAATTTCTTCCTGAAACAATTTGACTTCATTAAGCAATTAATATTGATAATATATGCCTTCAAGTTTTGCATTATTTTAAAACATATACTTGGGGCAGGCAGGATGGTTCAGTGGGTAAGTACCTGCTGCATAAGCATAAATACCTAAGCTTAGATCCCTAGCACCCACATAAAAAGCCAGCCGTGATGGCAGGTATCTGTAACCATAGTACTGTGGGAAGTGGATGGAAACAGGATCTCTGGGGAGCTCATTGGCCAGATAATCTAGTCAGTCTGTGAGTTCCACGTTCACTGGGAGATCTTACCAAAAAATTAGCTGGAGACCTGTTAAAGGAGACACCTGAAATTAACCCCTGCCCTGCACACATACATAAACACAGGCACATAAACACAATACACACACACCCAAAAACACTTTCTAAAATAATTATATGGTGCTAGAGCTATGACTTAGCAGTTAAAAACACTTTTTGCCCTTTCAGAGGACTAGAGTTCAGTTCCCAGCACCCAGGTCAAGTGGATCATAACTGCCTGTAACTCCAGGGGATAATATAATACCCTCTTCCTACATATTCTTTCTCTCTCTCTCTCTCTCTCTCTCTCTCTCTCTCTCTCTCTCTCTCTCTCTCTCTCTCTCTCTCTCTCTCTTCTCTCTCTCTCACTCTCTCCCCTCCCTCTCTTCCTCCCCCCCAAATAAAAATGTTTTTTAAAAGAAAAAAATTATGTGAAGACTAATTCCACAAAAAAGAAGGGAAATATAAAGGAAATAAAAGAGGATAGTGCTAGATAACAGCACGGGTAAAGACAGCCATCTAATGTATCATTGGGGAATAAAATGTCTATTCCAGTTAGGTGACCATTTTAATCTTTTAGGTTCTACCACTTTTGCAGTTACATGGTTTACTTACTCATAGCTAAGGAGCAAACTTACCTTGTTCCTTATTTTTCAATTCAAGATACTGTTTTTAGTGTGTGTGTGTGTGTGTGTGTGTAAAACATATGAGGTATGGGGAGTACACACATGTCACAGTGCACTTGTGCTTATGTGGGTTCCTGAGGTCAAGCAGAGGTCATCAGGATTGTGAAGTCACCTGAGCTATCGCCCCAGTCCTTCCACTATTACTGACTTCCTAAAATAAGCATGTTTTCCTTTCAGATGTACCAGGCATACACATATTCAAGCCACAGTGCTCATCTTGTGACTATCCTGATGCATTTTACCCACTCATTTACCCACTTGTTTTATATCTTGCTGACGAAGTATATTTTAAGGTAGATGGAAAAGCAAATGCTTGCTCCAATAGTAAGACAAGAGAGAGGGGACACTATCGAAAGAAATTTGAAACCCAGGTCTCAGATTTCCCTTGAGAACCAAATTCCAGATCTTCAAGACTTCTTTCTTTTTTTGTAATTGTGTGATTTCACTCCACATCAATTCATGCTGTATTTTAAAACTCTTGCCAGGAAATGGGAGCTTCTTTAAAGTGAGAATCCAGCCATCATTCTATGTCTCTATTTATGATGATAGCCTAGTCACAATACACAAAGAGAAGCTACTTGTGTCTGTCAAGGGAAAATCAGCAAAACACTTGGGATATTAAATTACTCCTCTCAAAAGGACATTCTGATACTTTCTACAACATGGATGAACCTTAAAGATATTACACTAAGAAAAATAACTCAGTTGATTGAAAACACAAAAGTATTCCATAATATAAGGTACCAAAAGTGGTTACCTTTACAGACAGAACAGAATGGAGTTTTCCAGAGGATGGGGAGTTATTGTTTGGTTCAGACTTTGGGATGGATGAGAACTGGTGATGGATGGGGTGAGGGTCATATAAAACTGTGAATGTGTGTAATGTATGTAGCATTCACAGCACCGTAGATAAGATGGGAGCCTTGAAAGATGCTCAGCTATTCAAAGCACTTGATGCTCTGCCAGAGGACTGGAGATGAGTTCCCATCACCCACATCAGGAAGCTCACAACAGCTCCAGGGGTTCAACAACCTCTTCTGGCCTCCAGCCCTCCCTCCCTCTACCCCATGAATGTGCATATACATACAGACACAAATATATACATGTAAACTTAAACCTTAAAATTGAGATACTAAATTTTATACATAGTTTGTACAATTAAAAGTAATAGTATCTGGAAACCCTTCAGGGTTGTCTTATGTGCAAAAACATCCATACCCTCTTTAGAAGCAACCTCTCACTTTCCTACCTAACTACAATTTTATCGTGTACATGTCAATTCCAAAGTAGTAATTTAAAAAAAAAAAAAAACATTTAATTTTAAAAATGCAAAACTGTATTTGCTCATGTACCCATCTTTGTACACTTTTTATAAGACACATCAATGTTCCCACTGGGGATTCCCACCCCCAAAACACACTAGGACCCAGGACAGATGTTAAATCCTAAAGCTTTATGTCTGTCCATGTGAGCATCTTGGGCACAGTGTGGTGGGAGATGTGCGCCCAAGGTTTGGGGCAGTACCTCTCCCTGTTGCTCTGCTGATCACACCATACAGGGTTACTCTATCAGGCTGACTTCACACACTATGTGCAATTTGATCCTGGTAGCATTGCATGTTGCTGGTACCTCTACCATCCTAGAATTAGCCTTCAATCATAATGGCATACTGAGAGAATTAAACCACACCCAAACCATAACATGGCACATGGGATCTTCATACTCTCTTCCCAGTGATTTCTTAAATCTCTTTTAAAATAAATACTTGTGCTGTGGATATCACTCTGTCTAAATAAAAAGTGATTGGCCGGTAGCCAGACAGGAAGTATAGGCAGGACTAACAGAGAAGAGAATTGAGGGAACAGGAAGGCGGAAGAGGAGACGGCCTGGAGCCGCAGCAAGGACAAGGAAGATGTAAAGTACTGGTAAGCCACGAGCTACGTGGCAAAGTAAAGATTAATAGAAATGGGCTAAATATAAGAGTAAGAGCTACACAATGAGAGGCCTGAGCTAATGGCCAAGCAGTTTAAATAATGTAAGAGTCTGCGTGTTTATTTTATAAGTGGGTTCCGGGACTGGCAGGACTTAGTGGAACCCAGAGAGAAAAGCTCTCCAGCTACATACTTGAATTAAAATAAAAGTCAACCATCCTTAATAATTCTTCTGTCCTTAGCTTACATTTGCTTGTTTCCAGTTTATAATTTCTTTTTCCTTCTTCTTTCCTTGTGGATATTGCACCTCCCTTTATTGTTTGGAAATCTGAATACATGGCACTTCAAATTCTCTTCAGAATACATGTGATACACACACGCATCTATCTGTAATAGGTGTTTCCATCATCGTGTTTGTAGTCCTTCCTGGCGATTGTTTTCATGGCATGTTTGCAATTTTTGCTTTCACAATCATCTAAGTGGAAATTACCGATGATTTCTCAGTCCTGGGAGGCTCGATCTTCTGAGGCTCCTGCCTATCAGGTTGCCACTCACTGAGGTATTTAATTTGCCAGCCTAGACCAGGTTTTATTTGGGTACTTGGGTCTCTTATTGGAGCCAGAAGTTAGCTGGCTCCAGTCCCAGTTTCAGAAGCTGCTTGATACAAGCTGTAGCCTCAGGCAGAATGATATAAATAAACTTCAGTGACCTTGCAAGCAGGAACCCAAGGGAATCAACACAAAGCATAAGCATCTTCTACACCAACTCATCTATACTCCTTACTTGCCATAGCTTGATGATAATCCTATGCAGGTTTTTACCTGTTTTGTGGTGAGAGTATTGCCGCTATCTGTGATCTCCTTTCCTTGCTCCCATACCCTCCACAGATCTTCTCTGATGCCTGTGGCAGCCCGCTCAGCCTCCATCTAAGAGGAATACAAGATATATGGACCCTTAAAGCAGCCTTCAAACAATGAGGAACGGAGGCAATGGTCAATCACTTCCTTTCACTTTCTGCTGTAAAGTGCTCAGGCAAAGTGCACTTTCTTCTCTAAAAGCCTAGGCTTGCATTCCTGCTTTTTACTATCACTTCAGGGCTAATGCGTGGCACAAGACTGCTCCTGGTGGACTCCAGTTTGGGGAGACTCTGGTTTAAAGCGTGGCCTGGCACGCATGGCTTGGCATCAGTGGAACCGGAAGAGTAACAATGCCGTTCATAGTCATCTCTCTGGTAGAGCAGAACAGAGGAGGGTTAAGAAGGAATCTAGAGTTAAATACTTAGAATATTGCCCCAAAGTCTGTGAGTTCCTCTCTGAGCACTAGTCTGTACGGCATACTCTTCTGAGAAAAGAAAAGCTTGCACTGGTTCTGCTTATATCCTTACTCAGTGACCTATTGAGTCTGGTAGAAAAAAAAAAAAAGTGCCCTGTCTAGTCAATTCTTGAGTTTCAAGCAACAGTAACATGAAGTTATTTGACTATAGTATAGGCAATTTGCCTCGCCACAAGGCAACCCAAGGCCACCAGTTCAGTGGTGGTACCAATGAGTGAGTGCTCTGCAGCTTTGTGGACATTTGCACGATAACCTTTAATGAATCTTCTGATTCTGAGTCAGAAAGTCAGTTTCCACTGGGAAAGTCACAACACTTCCTTTCATGAGGTCATGTGAAGGTCAGCACTGGGATGCACCTAAATTTTATGCAAGTCTGCTAACTAAAGGTAGCATCACCAACAGGGAAGATTTCTCAAACAAAGGGAATCTCCACCACAAAATGACAGAGTCAGAAACTTCCAAATGGCTGCTTTGTGCTGCATGCTCCAAAAATACAGGCTAACGTGGACAGTGAAGCAGAAACCCATTAACCTTTGGGGTGGCTTTTTGGTAGCAAACCCAAAACAACCTATGTTCAGGGTCTGACACATAGTTTTCTAGGTTTAGCGTATTGTGACTTTACCAGTAGAAACTGACTTTCTGACTTAGAAGATTCATTAGAGGCTATCATGCAAATCTCCACACTGCTGCAAAGCATTCACCAGTACCACCACTGAACTGGTGGTTCTTCTGTTGCCTTGATTGTGACTGGGCAAATTGCCCATACTGAAGTTAAATAACTTCTTGCTGCTGCTTGAAACTTGAGAACTGACTAGACATGTCACTTTTTTTTCTAGCAGACTCAATGGATCCCTGAATAGGAGTGCCTCACTCTGGAGAGACATATGAGACTCTTAGAGAAACCATCTTGGAAGAACAAGGAACAGCTAGGGAGGAGAAATGGAGGCAAGTGTGCCCCTTCCTCTCCCAAAGCTACTCAGAGTACACCAGAATACGTCTACCAAGCAAAAGTCCACTGGAGAGAAAGAGGAGCCACCCCTGGCTGTTGATAGTAACAGACAGACAGACTCCTGAGTATGCAAGATAGCTGTGAGAAAACAGACTGTACCGAAAGGCTCAGACCGGTGGGGTAACATTCCCAGGGTTGTGAAACTGGTAAATGTCAAATTTGGACTGAAGTCATTCGCCCGCCAGACCTCAGTCACTACGCTTTCTTGACTGAAAGGCTTCTTTGGATACAGTAGTTCTTAGAGCACACATTTCCAGGCATAGTCAACACAAGCAGCCATGCTTAGAGGTCTCAGAGGAGCATTTTTGCTTTTTAACTTCAAGCACCTTTTCATTTGGTTCAGGTTTGGGTACATGCATGTGTGCCACAATATACGTGTGGAGGTGAGAGGCCAGTTTTTCAGGAGTAACATCTCTCCTTCCATGGGAATTGTTTTGGGACAAGACCTTGTCTCTCTTGGTTCTGTAATTCACTACATAAGCTCCCAGCTGACCCTCCTGTCTCTGTTTCCTCCATTTCTCTGCAGGCATTGTGGGAATGCAGATGAGCACTTGTGGGAGGCCAGCTCCCATCTTTTAAAGAGGTTCCTATGAGGAGGAGAGGGGGATAAGAAACTTCTAGATAGAAAGATAGCAAAGAGGAGAAAGACAGAAACACAGGATAGCTTCAGCAGGGCCTGGGTCAATACCCAACAGCCTTTTCTGGTTATTCAAAAGGGCTTTTTATAACAATGCCAAGAGTCGGGGCAAAAGACCTCCCCCTTGCTAGATCAAAGCATACTCCACAGCCAAGTGTAGACCCTTCCAAGCACCTGGTAACAAGCCTGTGGTCAAATCATCTCCTTATGCAGCCCTGCTGGGTAAAGCAAACTCAGATTCTTGGACCCTGAGTAAGTTCTCACTAGGAAACCTCTGTGGGTCTCTCCAAGTGCTAGAAAGTCTCAATTTTGATATGAATTTGGGGGATCAAACTCAAGTTATTAGGCCTGTGTAACAAGAGCTTTTAGCCACTGAGCCACCTCCCCATCTCTAGAAAACGAATATTAACCGTTTGTTTGTTATTGCTTCTGTTTGGTTCTGTTCCTTTAGAGAAACTTAAGTAATGACATGAAGTCATTTACATTTTTAATCAAAAATTCAGTATTTTGCGGGTGGTGGTGGCGCATGCCTTTAATCCCAGCACTCGGGAGGCAGAGGCAGGTGGATCTCTGTGAGTTCGAGGCCAGCCTGGTCTCCAAAGCGAGTTCCAGGAAAGGCGCAAAGCTACACAGAGAAACCCTGTCTTGAAAACCCCGCCCCCCCCAAATTCAGTATTTTAACAATTATTCACTACATTAGCTGCATTTGGAAAGTTTTAGAATAGAAAATAGCCCATTTTTCAGTTCCAACATCATTCATATTCCACTGCATGGGAATTGTAACATTTCCTTACACTGTCACTATTTATTTTTCAAGAATAGAATTATAGTTTATCTGATTCCATATTGTCACTTCACACTAAATTATAGACATTCCTCATGACTAATTTAGTCTTCACAACCATCCCTTTTAATACTTCCACCAAAGGAAAGCAGAGGTGCCATATCTAACTTAACTTCCTCTTACATGTGGCAAACTGAATTTGTTTCCATTTTTTCACTACCTACATAAGGATTTTACATATTTGGAATTATTTCCTTAAGGAATTTTGTCAAAAGTTGAATAATAGTATCAAAAAGTACACATTTATCCAAGTCACCAAATTCCTGTTGTCCATCAAAGCCTGCCCAACCTACATCCCACATGAGCATCTTTATTTTTGTGACGTCATTATGGTGACTTCATTTAGATTCCTTTCATATATTAGGAAGCCTCTACAGTAATGAGTTTCCATATAACTTTTCAAACGGCCTTTGGTATTAGTTGTCTCCCTTCATCTTCCCTTCTTAACCTTTCCCCATGCATGTTCTCACTTGTCTTCTTCCCTCAACCATCTTGCCATCCCTCTGAGCCTCTTGCAGATCCTCTTTCCCAAATAGCCCCACCCTGCCCACAGGTCACATGTAATCCATTACTCTTTCTTTTATTTTTTTTCTTACCACTCTGCCTTCCTAAGTATATCTTCTTCCCCTCTCATGTTCACTTGTCCAGTATCATGACCTATGCCATACACACACACACACACACACACACACACACACACACACACACACACA
>CABHPR010130722.1:17782-28477 GCA_902168415.1 Peromyscus melanophrys
ACACACACACACACACACACACACACACACACACACACACACACACATTAGAGTACACACACACACACATGTGCACTCATGCATTCCTGTGTGTGTGTGTGTGTGTGTGTGTGTGTGTATGTGCAGGAATTCCCCAGTCTGGAACCCCTCAGCCTGCCAGTCACAGCCTCAGTCCTTGGTGTTTTGAGGGTCTTTCTTTCCATTGGGGGACTTCTGTAACTGAGGCTCTGAGGGTGCAGCAGCTTCCCTTGCCCGTGTTTTGTCAGTGGGTGACTTGTGCCCAGCTGTGCACAGGTTGAGACTGCCAGGAACATTCTGCAGCATCCTTGACAAGTTCCTACAAAGCTAACTGACAGGGCAGTGACACAAATGGCCCTTTTTCCTTATAGTCACTTCCCAGCACCTGTGGAGACACTCAGCTTCAGGCTCCTACATAACCCTTTTGCCTCCTCTGTTTCTGTTTCCTATAAAAACCCCAGATAACCTTGCCTGCCTCCCTGGGAATGCCTATGCACCCCTTACTGTATAGGATCACCATAAACTTTACCCCATTTTTTAATCTTCTGTTACTCCTAAATAAGCTTTTTGCTTTCAAGAGCCCAAGAGCCTACCCCTCTAAGTTTCTTTGATGGTGACATGGGACTACTGTATGTTCATAAAAAAAAATATTCTCAAGGAAGAGCTGATGGATGGTGAATCATCTATTGGTGGTTTTATATGATGAAATTGATAGATCTCTCTAAAGATTGGATCTATGCATTCCACATTTCATTTTATCTCCATTCTATTTATTTATTTTATCTATTCTCCTGGGAGTGGGGTAAGCTACCTCCTAAACAAAAGAAACCAAACCAAACCAAAACAAACAAACAAACAAACAAAAAACCCCACATGTTCTATGGTCAAGTAATGTAGGCTGCATTCCAGAACCTTCCAGCAGACAGCCTATTTTCATATGCATTCCTCACCCACAGTCCTCAAGTCCCGAAAAATCTGCTTCTTTATTTCTCACATGATGGTAACTGAAGTGAGGTTACCAGGCCATAGTTGATCTTAGTATTATTTTTCATATGTATTACTGTAAAAATATTAGTGACTGGCTATGAGATATTACCAGTGCTGGTAGAAGTCTTAGTGTACACTTTACTAAAAGTTTAAAATTCTAATAAAAAAAGTCTAATAGAGTGTAAACAATTACTAAAGGCTGACATTATAGTGTAATCCTGTTTAAAAGACAAATAAACATTATTATTTATGCAGGGAAAGTTGTTTTATATGTAGTCTGACACCTACTAATCAGTTCTGGCATTCATCACCAGTGTTACCGCAGACCTTCAACTTAAAGGGCATAGCCTCACCTAACATTATCCTCACTTTAGACACCAGCTAAAAGTGAGTTCTGTCAGCTACACGCACTTCAGATAAGTTGATTAACATTAAAATTTCCTGTAACCGTTCCAGTCCAACCATTTCTAGAATGATTCCTAGAATTCTAGAAAATGCTATGTTTATTACAGGGGTCCTAGGAAGTCTTAGGAAAATGCTGTATTTATTACAGGGGTGGTTGTTGTGATTCATCACAAGAAGAACCAAAGGAGAGTCTCACAACGTGACTGCTAGGAGGATGTTGGGTACCTTCACCCATAGAGTCAGGATGTGAGTGACCCCTCCCTGACCCTTGACATGTTCACCAGCAGGAAAACTGCAACAAGCCTCAAGCTTCAATATCTAGCATTTCTATCAGGGGATCATTGACTACGTAGGATAGATGAAATCATTAAAGGACTGAACTTACTCTCCAGCCAACTCCCCTTGTCCGGGGTTCAGATTGACTCAGAGTCTCAACCTTCTAATCACGTGGCTAGTCTCTTTAGTGATCTTTAGTGATCTCCTTCTGAAGTTGTCAAAGAGCTGACCTTGAGTTAGCTCATTGGTATGTGGTTCATGGGATACACATAAAATTACATGGTGACTGTACCTTGGAATATGGACAATACCAGGCCGATTCTCTAGTATGTAGCAACATGGCATCTGTTAACGTCACTTAGGACCCACATCCAGATTCATGGGTCAGTTTTTGATTGCTATCCCTCTGTTGAAACTGACACAAATACCTGACAGGAGAAAAAGACATCCATGGTTTTTCTCATTCCAGTTAATATTGATTTCAGATCCTTCTCGGCTTCTGGGTAGGGACATGGTGATTTTCACTCAAGCTTTGACAGATGGTGAAGACACAACAACATATACTTCTACAGTTTAAATTCTCTGGGGCTGGGGGGAAAGCTCAGACAGTAAAGTGCTTGCTATGAAAGTGGGAGAGCTTAACTCTGGATCCCCGGCACCTACAGAAAAGGTCAAGCTCCACGGTGTAATCCCATAACCTCTGAGCTAGCATGTGAAGACAGATTCTAGGAACTCACTGGCCAGCCAGACTAGCAGAATCTTTGAGCTGCAGGCTCAGAGAGAAACCCTAGCTCCAAAAACAGAGTGGAGAGACTAAGGAAGGCACCCAGCATTGAACTTCGGCACATTTGCGTACACTTAAATAATTAAGTGATATTAGGAGCTTGGCGTTGCCCTCCAATTCAATGCAATAACTTCTGGTGTTCTATTTTTGAGATGATGTTAGCTATTTTGGAATATGCTCTGTCATACTAGCCACAAAGACTTAAGACCTTATGTATTTTAGTATTTTTATTATTAATAAAATTTAATTTTATTTATGCTCACTTTAATGCCATTAATTCTTTGCATTTGCTTATTTAGTTGGCCATGCCCACAAGTTCTCTGTCTCCATTGCCCCAGCACATCTTGCAAGCAGGATAGACTGAAGAGACAATCACAGACCCTGTATGGGTCTGTGCTAGGTCCTCTGTAAGTATGTTTTGGTTGTTAGCTTGGTGTTTTTGTGGGATCCCTAACAGTGGGAGTGGGGATGTCTCTGACTCTTTCAACTGCTCCTGAAACCTACTGGGTTGCCTCACTCAGCCCTGATATGAGGGTTTGTGCCTAGTCTTATTATACTCATTATGCTGTGTCCAGTTCATACCCCTGCTCTTTTCTGAATGGACATGGAAGATAAGTGGGGAGAGGAAGTGGAGAGAGTGTGGGAGAAATGGAGGGAGGGAAAACTGCAGTTGAGATTCATTATATGAGAGAAAATTTAAAAAAACAACACATTTTCCTGCCATTTTCTTTATACTGATCAATATTCCAAGAAATTAAAAAAAATGGACTTCTACTGCTCAATAAATTGAAGATGTGCTAGCCCCTCCTTGAGCATCAGTTGACTCTAAGGGGTAAACCATCCAGCCTTCTGGAGTTCTACAGAGGTACAATGTGTAGATCTCATAGTCACAATTTGTAATACATGTTTGAACACTGTATGGGTTGCAACCTATTGCACACATTGCATTTACCTTTGTTGTCGTAACAGTGTAACTCAATCCCTATGAAACAAGACACCATGATGGCAACAGAACTTGATCTCTACTGTATTCTTCCTTTGCCTCTGACTCCTTTCATGATGCTATACCTGCCCTCAAGTCATTTTCAGTGTCCTCAGAGAGTGGCCTGTTAGACACTATTTTTTTTTTTTATTAGCAAACAAATGTTGCAACTGAATTGGCTTTTGGGTTAGTTAATTCGACTGAACAAGGACAGTAATGAGTGTTAGCTAGATTCCTAGGCCATTGCTAGCACCTTTCTGGTTCTATGGCTCACACTCACTTTTCCATGCACTGAAGTTGCTAGGACTTTCCACAAGCCACATCTGGTCTGTGATACAGGATCCACAACTCACCTTGAGGCTTCACTAGACTTCATGACTGACTTATTCCTGTTTGGGACTGAAAGTTTCATTTACTTCCTGCTCAGCCTCTGGTGTAGTCCAACCTCTTCTGTGGTTGGAGGCCTGTTCTTCAAGTAGCTGTCAGTGTGATTAGCAGCATCGTTGTGGTGTGGGGATGTAGAAAGGATGTCTCCCTGCAGTGGCCTCAGGCCTGCTCTGCCATCCCATCTGTTTATTATTGCCAGTAAGCGTCCCAACCAACTCGAGATCACTATTGGCTCATCTGTTTCAGATGGGATAACTTCATGGAGCAATAACATGACATAAATTTGTGGAAATTAAAAAAAAAAATTCTGATGAAATTTGAATGAAATGCTAGATTAACTTAAGAACTGAAAGTAATCCTGACACACAATTTCTATCAATTGGAGATTCTGAAAAATGCAAACTGGTGGTTTTGGATTATATTGATTTTATTACATAAATATTTCATTGTCCTTTAAGAATAATGTCCATAAATCTCTTTGAGCTATATCGAAACTTCAGGGAGTTTCAGGGAAAATTTTAGGGAATCATTCCAGAGTTTGGAAAATTATTTTCCAAATTTTTTGTTGTTAGTTACCCAGAACTTGAGGGTAGCAATTTCACTTCTAAAAGTTTATTCCATAGAAACTGTTATATAAATCTATATAGCTATAATGATAATCAGCAGCTCCCATACCTAGCTTGTGCCAGGGTTTAAACTGGAGGTCTTGCCTGCATCTCTGCAGTGAGGCCTGCGATTGTACATCTGTGTTACCTTTGTTCTACAGATGCAAGAATGAGGTTTGCAGAGGTCAAGGAACAGATTAGCAAGGCTACCCAGAGGGTCAGTGAGAAGGAATTTCAGCTTCTCTAAATTGTAAGCACTAAGACACACTTAGTTATGTTGCACATAACTGCATACTATTATTCAAATAGAACATAAGTATTAAGAAAAAAGACTGGAAGGATAGGCAATGTTCCCACGACATTGTTGGGCTGTGGGAGGACGGGCAATGTTTTTTACCTTGTCATTTTAAAATTTATCCTAAATGAAAATGTTGCATCATTCTAACACACATATGCACATACATATATGTATACACACTCATACATACAGATACATGTTCACACATGCTCACACACATATACACATATATATTATATGCAGACACACATACATGTATGCACATATACACATAAATGCACATATACTGACACACAGAGACACATACGCCATCTCTAATATTTCTCAACAGTACTTTTTCTTATTTTAATAAATAATTGCACCATCTGTCCTAAACAACAGACAGAAGATGCCTTAATTCTTTTCTCCCTCCCCGACCCCCACCTCATAAGCCTTGTCTGTAAGATTGTGGCTCTAACGAGGCCTGGTAACTGCCCCTTCTCAGCATTTTCAAGGACATTACGTTTCAAGGACAATCCTTTATGACCACTATCTTGCAAACATGGCAGTAAGAAAAATATTTTATAAAAAGTCAATCCAAATGTATTCCTTCCTATCTTAAAAGTTTGCATGAGTAGAGTCCCATCCCAACAACACACATGGACCCTCAAGCTTTCATGCACAGGAAATCCCATCTTCTCCAAAGTCTCCTCCTGCCTCTTCCCATCCCTCAGGATCCTCCTCTCCTGTCTCTTTGGGGCATGATTCTCAGTTAATTCTTGATCATTCTTCTTGCTTTTAGGATGTCTCTGCCAGTAAAAGACCCTGGCTAGCCTATGGAAAATAGACTCCTTTCATCCTAATACACACATGCTCTCCTCCCTGCAAACCTGCTATTTCTTTTAGAGAGCTTTTCAGTGTTTGAAATAATTTTGTACTTTACTTTATTCTCCTTTCCACTGTCCCCTACACTTGCCACATTTCTCCAGAGCAGCAAAGGCTGTGCATATGGGCATATGAGGGATTTCTTATGGGAAATGAATAATATAATTATGGAGCTCAAGAAGTCCCAGATAAGATGCCTACAAGATGGAGAATCTAAGAAGCCATGACTTTTATCCAGTCCAAGTCTGGAAGCCTATGAGTCTGGAACTCTGGTGCGCAAGAGCAAGAGAGGTGCTGAATCTGAATTGCATCCTTCTCCCCACTGTCTGGGCCCCGATTTGGATTTTATCTGCCCACTTTCGTGTGAACAGCTCTCATTTGCTCAGTCTCCCGATTCAAACACTCACCTCAGGGAACACTTCACAGACACATCCAGAGTCTTTTATCAGCTCTCTGGGTACCCATGAGCACAGTCTAGTTGACACCTAAAATTAATCATCACACCTTCTAAAAGACAGACACTCCATGCCTGGCACAGTACCTGCACACAGTGGATACTCAGCAATCACCAATAGCTCCAGAAGAGGAGGGTGGAGATGGCAACTGTCTGCACAGCAAGTTTGAAGATGGTTAATTCACTCTTGAATCAGAGACACGTAGCCAAGTCCTTAGGAACTGGGTATCAGTTACATACTGGGAAGCTCAGATGTAATTTCTGTGGATCATAAGTCATTTATAAAGGCATGAGTAATTCAAATGTGCTGATTTAAAGTTTCTGTGTCTATACTGAAACTCAGTAACAGGATTACTTACCCAAGTTTGATTGGACAGTAGAAGAATATTTGGTCTTACTGTTAAGACTTTAGACAAAAATAATAATAAAGGAAAACCTCACAACTTTCAAGAATTGAGTTTTGGTGTCCTGAGATCAAGACCCTTCCACTTCCTGGTCCAGGAAAACATCTCTCACTAATAGTGAGAACTTGGTGCTCGCTGGAACTACCCAGCTTCTACAACCCTGGGCAGTGGTTGAGTCCCTGGACAGCTGCCTGGCCTATGACTCTTGCTGTCTCTCCTACAAGGTGGACATGCTAGCTGTGTCTTGATATGGTTTAACATTAAGTAAAAAGAGGGTAAAATCTTTCACTTACTCGTCGTCTTATTTTCATTAATGGAAGAATGGATGCATCATGATTGGCGTTTATAGAGATGACTAAGGTGAACTGTCTCCTTATCCCAAGTTTAGTATTATGAGCTCCTGTGGTCCTCAAGACTTCAGAAAAGGTCTGCCTGCATGAATGAGTAAAGGGGGGAAATCATCCTGACCCAACCTGCCCCTAAGCTGTCTGTCACGTGGGTGGCACAGTTAAGTCCCAGGTAGACATTAGGCAGAAGAGGTTTCACCTCAAGTTCTGGTCTGGAGAAAGTACTCCCTAGTGATTAGTTTTTGCTTTATCTTTCTGTTGGGAAGTTAAGTTTGAAAGAGAATCTAAGGACATCTGGATGCAAGCTCCAATCGCAGTGCTGCTTCGGGCATGCAACTCAACCTTTCTGGACTTAGTGATTCTTGCCCTCCATTGGGGTCCTAGCCTCCTTTTCATGAGACTGCGTGAGACTCAAATGAAAGCGCCATATTCCTAAAAGACAGAGCTTAAAACGATGCCTAAAGGCCAAAGAGTGCTCCATAAATATTAACCTGCTAAATGTCTTCTTCGAGACATTTCTGTATATGCACAGGACAAGAGTCAAGGGGCAGGAAGGAGGGGAACAGGCTTGAAAGACAGACCCCTACGGTCCCTGGAAAACATGGCAAGTCACAACAGAAGGTACCAGCATTCAGCTGTGTCTGTGGCTGTAGCCTCAGCCCTGATGTTTGCAGACAAGGAAATCCTGGGACTGCAAATATTAGACAGGCAAATATGGCTTTTGTGCATGCCTTCTGAGCTGCTTTCTGAGAGGTGCTACTTTGTGTGCCAGCTTCCCACCACCACCATGTTCCCTAGCCTCTGGAATGTGCCTGTCGTGGCAGAGAGCCTGAATTGTTACCTGGGAGATGAGGATGTCCTTGGCTCAGAGTTTGCTGACTTGGCTGAACAGCTGGACAGGGTTAATAACCATGGGCTCTCATGTTCAAGGGCAGCTCAGGCATTTAGGGGGGCATGGAAATTGACAGCCCCAAGGTCATCTGTCCATCTCTCCTTCTCATTCAACGTTTCTATTTATTTTCAACATGTTCCAGACAACCAGTTCTCCAGAGGCCACAGGAGATCATGGTATTGGGTGATTTAGCTGTGACCTCAGAAGACTTTCCTTAGAAATATGATGTGTTTAATGGAATCACATTGAATGGGTTCCTATTTTAGTCCTTATACTTATGAAACTGTGTGGCTAAGTCACTTCCTTCCTCAACCCCTAAAGGCTGAGAGGGGAGAAGGGGTATTTCTTGAGCTGCTGCTGATATGGGCAGCCTGCCCCTTTGGCCTTGCCGTTTACAGACTATATGGTGTCTCTTTTGGACTGGTGCCGATCATGGCCTATAGCTTTTAGTACATAGACATTCCATGTTTCTGGCATCTCTAACATTCTGGTGTCCCTATTATGGCTTAAGGTTTACCCTTATAGCTTCATGGCTTACCCTTTCAGAGGCCCCTTGTAGGGAATCCAATCTTGCTACATGTTTCCTGCCCTCCAAGACAGTCCTTTAAAATCCTGGTAGAAGCTTCTATGACCTCATGACTCTTGTACTCTGCATGACAGCAAAACGTTAACAGTAGGTATGATGCCAAAGTATGATGCCAGCCTAAGCAATAGCTGCAGCTCCTGGACCATGGCTGCAGCGGCTTCTCCTTTTCACATGACTAAGCCCAGAAAAATACTTCCATAGGTGGCCTGCTGATATTCTTGCCTTAAAGAAAAGTCTTTAAAATGAGTGCAGTTTTCCACTCTCGTACTTGTGATAGGTGGAGCTTAGTCAGTGTGGTAGTTTGAAGGAAAAATGTCTTCCATAGCCATGGGTGTTCAAACACTCGGTCCCCAGTTGGTGGCAGTGATTGGGAAGATTATGAAACTTTTAGGAAATGCAGCCTTGTGGAGGAAGTAGTCCCTAAGGGTGGGCTTTGATGATTCACAGCCTTGCTCCACTTCCAGTTCACTCCCTCTGCTTTCTGTGCATGACTGTGATGTGATTTCTCAGTTCCTGCTCTAGCCTCCTGCTGTCACGCTTCCCCCACCATTATGGACTCTCCCTCTGGACATAGAAAGCCAAATAAACTCTTTCTTCAGTAACTCACTTTGAGTTATGGTGTTTTATCACACCAACAGAAAGTAACTAACATAGCTGGCTTCTTACCGTCCCAGTGCGAAGTGGTGGCTTTTAATCTCTCTGACAGCCACACCCTCCTTGCCCACAGGTATCAATTTGTTCCTGTTCTTCTTTCTCAAATTCTTCTGCTTTGCCCTCCCTGAATTGTATTCTCAGTCTATCTAAATCCACCTAGTGACATCTACGGCATTGTCTGCATGCTCGGCTGGTTAACATTTCCTCCGTCAAGGTAATCATTCTGTCGCTGTCAAATTCAGACTTCCACAAAGTTTCGGAACATGGAGAAGATGGAAGCAAAAACTTTGCAGAAGGTGCCGAGACTAACCTCTCATTCAAGTCCCACTAGAGTCCTTGTTCCCATCAGAACAGTCTTTATAATCTACATCTCTATCAATGTTTTGTTCTTCTACCACACCTAACAACTCAGTGAGCACGGAGGTGTCAACCTAGTGCCTACATGGAACCCTCATCTCTATATTCCAGTGTCTTTGATACAGGTAGGTACTCCGCCCACTGTCAAAAAGAAACATAAACACCAACCCAGCCACAAACCCTTTATCTACAATGGTATACTACCTGAAGATATGCTAGGGCTATGAGGGCACAAAACTTGTGGAGTAACCAACCAATAACTGATTTAACTTAAGGTCCACTCCATGAGTTGGAACCCATACCTGAAACTGCTTAGGTGAGCAAGAACCTGAGACTAGATAGCCCAGGGACCTAGAAAACAAAATAATAAAACTGATCTTAAAAAAAAATCAAAGAAGATGGGCTAGAGAGATGACTCAGTGGTTAAGAATACTGGCTGTTCTTCCAGAAGACCTGAGTTCAATTCCCAGCACCCACATGGGAGCTCACAACTGTCTGTAACTCCAGTTCTAGGTAATCTGATACCTTCACTCCAATGCACATAAAATAAAGTTAAATTATTTAAAAAAAACAAAGAAGAAAGAAAATGTAGTAACAAAATGACTCCTAATGATATTCTGCTATACTCATAGATCAGTGCCTTGTTCAACCATCGTCAGAGAAGCTTCCTCCTGCAGATGGAAACAAATACAGAAGCCCACAACCAGACATTACACAGATAACAAGAGATCTTGGTATACTCAGCTGTAAATGGGATGTCTCCATCAAATCTGTCCTCTCAGAGCTCAGGGGACTCCCTGGAAGAGGAGGCAGAAAAGGGATAAGAGCCAGAGGGGATAGAGAACAACAAAAAAACAAGGCCCTCTAAATCAACATGATCAAAGCTCATGTGAACTCAGAAACTGAGGCTGCATGCACAGGGCTGACATGGGTCTGTACCAGGTCCTCTGCATCTATATTATGACTTCCAGTTTGGTGCTTTTATGAGATTCCTGAGTGTGTGAACAAGTGGGTCTCTGACTCTTGTACCTTCTTCTCTTGGGCTCTTTTCTTTCTATTGATTTGTCTTGTCCAACTTCAATGTGATAGTTTTTGTTTTATCTTATTGTATTTTATATTATATTTTTAAAAATGAATGAATGGATGGATGGATGGATGGATGGATGGATGGATGAAAAATACTTTGGTCTTCTAAGAGCCTATCAGAATGACCCATTAAACTTTTTTTAAACTACAGGACTATGGGTTTTCTATAGTTCATTTCTCCAAATTCCTCCAAAAATCCAATTTGAAAGGCTTATGAACCAAATAGCAGAGTTAGACATGGCAATGATCTCACTCCCCTAGAGCTGGTTTTCTGTATTAGTAACTTTTCTCATTGCTGTAAAAAAAAAA
>CABHPR010130723.1:0-42334 GCA_902168415.1 Peromyscus melanophrys
ATCTCTTTCTAAAATAAAAAAAGAGGATAGGATATATAAATGGTGAGATAAATGGGTAGATTATTGAATCTACTTTAATGTAAAAATCAACTGTTAATTTCAAAATATTTTGCATTGGTATGGATTTTAGTTTATTGATACAAATTTAAAATTATTTCTGCTATGCTGTATGTATGCTTCTCCTCTTGTATGGAATATTGTGTTTATGCAGCTCATTTAAAAATGTAATGTATAATTAAAAAATACAGATTAGTAGTTAGTCACTTATTACAATCAAACTTATAGTCATGTTAGGTATGTTTTCAAGGTCAAACAGAGATATATTTTAGTTAGACAGGTGATGTTCAAACACTTCAAAGATCTACAGAATATGATATTTAAAATGTTTTAATAACCTAAGACTTTTCATGACAATAATACACATTTTCTCCTGATGGCACCCTACTTTAAAGAAAGATGATTGACATCGAAGAAACTTCATATGGAGTTTGTTTTCTTTATGGCAAAAGCTAGCCATGTGGCCAAAGAAACTGCCCTTGCTTCAATTGCTGACAGTTACTGTCCAAACTGGACCAAAAGGACACAAAAAAGGTGACTGCTAATTTTTTGCCAAGACAAAGTAGAATAGTCCTCCAAAATTCCATGGTTCACAGGAAAATGTGTCAGATTTTGCTATATGCTAGGCCTATAGGCCAAAGTTGAATGGCCCAATGTTACAGAGAAACTTTGAGTGACCATTCAGACAGCGAGATGTCCCTATCATTAGGTAAAATTTTACCCTTTTGGGGTCTTTGACAGAGTTGAAGATCAAAAAGGAGAAATGCTGTGGATTACTCTCATTGTTAATAAAATGCTGATTGGCTGATAGCCAAGCAAAATGAGAGAGGTCAGACTGAGGATGCTGGAGGAGGGAAGGGTAGAGTCAGAAAAATGACAGCCAGCTTCTGAGGGAACAAGATGTGAAAGAGGACAGGTAATGCCACAATCCATGTGGCAAAACATAGATTAATAAAGATGGGTTAATTTAAATGTAAGAAGTAGTTAGTAATAAGCCTGAGCTATTGGCGAGCATTTACAATTAATATAAGCTTCTGTGTGATAATTTGGAAGCAGCTCCTGGGACAGGAAAAGTCCACCTACAAGAGAGACTGTCAAAGATATTAGAAGATCAATTCATGTCCTGGGATAATAAGAACTTAATAGCCTAGACTGCATCCCTTCCCCTAGGATCCACACAAGGACCCACAGCCCTGGCAGCTTGACTGGAGGCCAGTGTGGTCATAGGGACCCTAGGTAGGACACCTCTCATCACCCACTAACATTCTTTAAAGCCTGCCAAACAACCCCAGACTGAACACATCTCTGGCTTCCATGTTATGGCCCACAGGTCTGCAGCTGTATTGGAGGCTGGTCCTAGGGACCCCAGGTAAGACACTGGCTAGCCCCACCCACCCACTAAACCCATACAACCTGCTTAACAACCCTAGACCGTACCCCCTTGCCTGGGCTCCATATCCTGGTCTATACCTTCAGAAGAAGACTTTAGCCTTACTGGAGGCTATGCTGGATGTAGGGACTCAAAGCCCCCCAAAACCCAGAGGAGACACCCTAGTGGACCTGAAGACTCTCTAGTCACCAGAACTCTTGACCACTTAGGCTAGAAGACCAAATGGGAAAGAGAAACCAAGGAAGAAAACCCACATCCAACAAAGACAAATGCAGGAATCAATACCTAAAGCTATAATCATCCCAAATCCAGATGCCTAGACACCAGTTTAAGAACACATTCAATAACAGAAAGGGCAATATGGTACCACCAGGGCAAGCTATCCTACAACAGTTAGACCTAAACAATCCAATACAGCTGAAACATAAGAAAATAACTTTAAAAATGATACATATCCTTAAAGAGAAAATGAAAAAAAAATACCCTTAAAGAAATTGAAAAAAAGACAAACAAAATTGGATGAAATTAATAAATCCTTAAAAGAATGCCAAGAAAGCCAAAAAATTCCCAAACCAAACAATAACAACAGCAAAACCCCAAAGAATGAACAAACAAACAACCCTTCAAACAAACCGGTGAAGGAAATAATTCAAGACCTGGGAATGGAAATAAAAGCAACAAAGAAAACACAAACAGAGGGAATACCAGAGGTGAAATATCTGGATAAATGAGCAAAAACTACAGATGGAAGCATCACCAACAGATTACAAGAGAGGGAAGAGAGACTCTCAGGTGTTGAAGGCATGACAGAGGAAATAAATTCAATGCAAGAAAGCATTACTTTAGTGGAATATATAATGTTAAAACATTTTAAATTAAATTAAAATGAACATGCAAATAATTTCAGGCTTTTAACTAATGTATGAAAAATATATGAAATATGTCGTCTGTTATTTTAGTCTAGGATTTCTATTGTTGTGAAGAGACACCATGACCATGGCAACTCTTATAAAGGAAAATATTTTATTTGTGCTGGCTTACAGTTTCACATCATTTCCATTATCATCATGGCAAGAAGCATGGTGGGCATGCAGGCATACATGGTGTTGGAGAGGTAGCTAAGAGTTTTATATTTTGACCCACAGGCATCAGGAAGAGATTGCCACATTGGACCTGGTTTGAGCATCTGAGCCCTCAAAGGCCACCCCCAGTGACATATTTTCTCCAACAATGCCACACTTACTCCAACAAGGCCACACCCCCTAATAGTGCCACTCCCTATGATCATATGGGGGCCATTTTCTTTAAAACCACCACATCTGTCCATAAAAATCTCACTTATTAAAAGAATAGGATAGGACTTCCTTTCCCAGAAAAACATGCTTTCAATTTGTATTATTTTAATAATAATATATCAAAGGTATTCTACAAACATCAAATAAAACTATGCTTGCTCAGACCATGCATTTTGGAGTTAACATCAACAAGTAAGAATAGTTGGCACACGAAGACAAGAAAGAATAATTAATAGTAGTAAGAGAAAAATTAACATAAAATGTGTTCAATTGTCAATTTAAAAAAATTCTATGACTTATAACAGCATGATTTTTCTATAAAGAAAACTAAGAAAAACTGAAGAAACTATTAAATCTTTAAATAAAAATTTAAAAAATTTCTATATAAACATTTATAATGCAACAATCAATTATATGATTATATACCAGCTAAGAGCTAGTAGATACGTAATTAAGAAGAATTAGTATCATAGTCATTAACACATGCATTTGCTGGTAATTTTATATATGTTCAAAATGTATATAAATCATATCCTTGCCATATTCCCTTGTATCCACCTTTAAGCCTAATACTAAGAAACAGACAAGAGTGTCCTGGAACTCACTACCAGCTTGTCCACTCTATGGAGTTGCAGGTTCAGTATCTACCTTAAGAAAAATAAGTTGGGGAGCAATAAAAAAGGCACCTACCATTTACCCCTGACCTCCACACACATGTGCACACATACATATACATCCTACATACACATGCACACACAAATGGTAGGTACATCACACACACGCAGACACACAAGAGTGAAAAATAATGTGTTAAACCAGGAATCCAAGAATTACTCATCTAAGAAAATCTACCAAAATAAAATAATGATGTCTAAAGAAAGCTCAATTTGTTGCTACAGTAAGGAACAACAGAACATAAGGACCACCAAAGGAGATTTCAAGTTAAAAGAAAGGGACACTAGATGGTCACTGAATTCATGTTTAGAAATGGTGACTATCAGAATTGAACATATAGAATAAGAGTCTGTTAATGTCTTCTCTTTCTTAAACTTTATAGCACTATGTAGCAGAGTAAATTTAATATTTTGGTGAAAACTTTAACATCTAGACACATAATTCTATAGCAATAAATCACCAAGGAGAGAAAAAAATACCTGAGCACTGAGTTTCTGCATTGTATCAGAATGAGGTCAGTATTCCTCAGAGGAGTGCAAGGTCTGATCTACTGATCTATTTTTAACTCAGCAACTAACAACTGAAAAAGTAGCTAAAAATAGGTCTATAAAAGAACAGAGGAAATACAATGGAACAAACAGGATATTTTCACACACATGTACACACACCACAGACACACAGGCATAACACACACACACACACACACACACACACACACACACACACACACACACTGGAGAAACTAAAGAGGAAAACAGGACTGTAACAGGGATGGGTATAACAGGAAACACTATATAATGACATGAAGTTTACTCATAACTAAACACACAGAGAGACTTGTCCAAATATTTTCATGTAAGAGCTTAAATATGAAAACTATCAGGACATAAAGGATAAAACCCAATCACCCTGGATTGGCTAAAAGTTCTTTATATATACCAACACAAGAGCTTTGAAAATGAAAGAAAAAATGGAAAATTAAAATAAATTTAAATAACAACTTTGAACTTCAGAAGATATTGTTGAATAAATATAAATACATTTAGCAGATTAGGAGACTGTATTTGTAAATAACAAATAATGAAGGAGCCTTAGGGGACCACAGTGGTCCTCCATCATTTCTACAAGACTTTTGAAATAGACGTGAAAAAGAGGTCCTCCCTGCTAGCTTGATGGACTAAGAAGCCATGATGAATGCCCACTTCAAGCAAGTATGGGGATCTTTTACATCACTTCTAGCAACAGCGTGCAGCTTCCGAGAGCAGTATGTAGCTTCAGTTCCGGGCCAGCCTCCTGCCCACAGCCAGCAAAAGGTAGATGTTCGGGCATCTGTGAAGAAAATGGACTCCTCCAACAAGCTGGGTAAACGTGAATGCAGATTAATTTCTTAGAAACCAATGCGTGCACGTGGGTGTATTCCTAACATTTAAAAATCATATTAAAGTACAACCAGTGAAAATGGAGGAATGTAAAATGTGTCTTCTCTGTTGCCTAGTTTATGACAAGCCTTCACAATAACTACAAGCGAGCGTTCCCTTCATCTAATGATGGAGAGCTGGAAATGTCCTCCCTAAAATGCTCCAAATAATAGAAACCTCTAGGATTTGAATCTTGACAGAAAACTCACAAGCTGAACTCAGTTTGAACTCTATTGTGATCTTGTCTGCACCCTCTTTCTTCCACAGAAGCCTGAGTGGGATTGGGGTTCTCTAGTGAACGGAGTAGTGGGATTGCTTCTAACAACTTAAATTTCCCTCTACTTATTGTGGTTTTTCATGATTACTAATCAAATTCAGCCTATCTAATATATAATTTCAATTTAAGTAGAAATTCATAAGTGTTATATATTAATTATATTATAAATCACTAACTATCCACACTTAGGAGACTATCTGGGCTTGGAATCTCTAGGACTCAATAGCTGTAAACAAAAAGCTGTGTTTTCCCAAATAAAGGAAATTTGTTGTATGTTTCTAACAATGAGATTCTAACAAAGGGATCATGGAAAGAATATTTAAAAAAAAATAATAGTAGGAGGACATGGCCATTTATAGTGAGGTGACTTAATAGTTTGTTTCTTCTACTAAAGGATAATGGAAAATGCTCATGTCATTTAAAACAATATGGGGGCACATAAGCTCATCAGGTAAAGTGCTGACTGCCAGGCTGAGTTCAGTCCCCAGTGTTCACATATTAGAGAGATCAACTCCTGCATGTTGCGTTTCTACAGAATTGACAGGGCATGGAACACACATCCACCCACACACACACACACACACCCACACACCCACACACACACACACATGTACACACACTAACACACAAATGCACACACACACACACACACACACACACACACACACACACACAAAATCATACACTACTAATAAGGAAAATAATATTAAAATGAAACAGCTTTGAAGCTGGGAATGCAGCTCACTGGTAACATGCTTACCCAGCATGCAGGGGACCTTTGCATGATTTTTTTACACATCACAGAAATAACTGAACAACATTAACAACAAGAACAGCTAAACAGTTTGATAGAATCTTCTATGTCTCTTGTTCTTATGTCTATATTTATCTGACACTTTCTTGCCTTTCTTATAATGGTCTATTGAACACATTCCAATAATTTTCAAAAACTTTATTTCATTTATTCCAATCTATGGATTTCATAGACTTACTCTCTTTTGTGTTTTAATCAACAAGGTTCTATTTAATAAACGTGACTTCCTTTCCTATTTAAACTTCTCAGAACCTTGGGATAGAATTTAAAAAGCACATTAGGCAAAAGGTAAAGGTTAAAAATACAAGGTCTAATTTTAGAATTTAACAACCTAATGTAATTACTGCCTCTGAACATCAGTTTAAATAACCCTTGAGCTATAGTAATTGACCCATTTAAGGATGAAGGAAGTGATAACTACTAATCTGATACTCAATAAAATGCTAAATAATTTTTATACATCTTATTTATCATAAACTTAAAATGTATTATAATTTTCATTAAAAAGTATTAGAATTTTTCTGTATTTTATATTTTAAGAGTATATATACTGTTATATAGGGAGAAGAAACATGTTGATTGTCTGCAATGTAGCAATGCTTTAAGACTAACCTAACTTAATCTTTCTGAAACTCAATGCACTTAGTGAACTTGTGATTATCAGTCACCTTTAGAGAAACAAAAGGTTTAAAGATGTGAAGCCATTGGTTAAATACCATTGAGTAGCAGCCTTGAGTGGGAATAAAGACAAGATTGTGTGGGATCTCAATTTCTAAAGCCCTAAATTCTAAACCTACAGTCATACATGAGTGATAGCTATGAATTGACAGGGATATAGCTATAAAATATGCATTTTCTTTCGAAATTTGTGCCCTTCAGTATCTAGAATAGTGTGTTTGGTGGGAGAGTGGTGGGGGAGACTGACCATGAATGATGTGTCTTTTTCCTGTCTTCTTTAGGTAGGACTAAGAAATTTGGTTGGAGAATTTGATGGAATAATGTTTGGTGTGATCTTGCCGCACTATAGATGAAATGTAATACTGTTGGGATACAAAGAGAAAACATGTCTTTCCCATGTCATTTGTTTCTATGAAACACACTTTTGGTTTTCTCCTTGCATGCCAACAAGGATAATCCAGGAGGGCCAAAACCAGTGTTTATACACATTGGCTCTGCATAAGCTTTGATGACTCCAAATTACTACTTCCTTGCTCCTGATTTTCTCTGCTTTTTAAAGCTTTATTTGTGTAGGATTCATCTCACAATGTAAGGTATTATGCTCTACATTTCTGCTCTTTTTTTTGCCTTTGTTCAGAAAAAAGCTCATAACAGTGTAATTATTTCAAACAATTAATTGTAATAACCACATAATGTAATTTTGTAGCATAAGAGTGACTTTCTTTCCTTTGAATAGACCAATTTTCTCTGACATTTTAACCTTCACTGAAGCGTTCCACAATTTTATCCATGCAGAACACATAAGGTAAATATGAAAGATGGATGATACTCTCATATGTGGGAACTACTTAGATATTAGAAACTTTTGATAAATAAATAAGTAAATACAATAAAATAAATAGACTATCTAAATAATTGGAGAAAATGTATTGAGGAATGAAATAAGCTAAAACATTGAGAAATGCTGTCTATTTCTAAAACATTAGTGATACTGAAAAGAAGAGAATTGGATTGCAGTTGCAGCTTATTCTTGATTTGATTGAAAACAATTTTCAATCTATCTTTTATTACAAAAGGCAGACATACATTTTCCAGAATGTACATGGATGAAGAACTGAATGGAGCTCCTTCTACCTGGTGCTTTCTTTTCTTTTCCAGTATCTTGGCAACACCAGAGCATTCTACAAAATAGTGTTAAAACCAGTAAGAAGACTTATTATAAACCCCAGACAAAAAACCTCTATAATCAAAACTGGGATATATCCGCAAGGGACAGATAGTGCTGGGAAATATAATAAAAGAAAGTGTTTTCATGAGGTTGAAGAAAGGAGTAAGAATTTGCACTGAAATGATCCCTATTGCAGCTGGTAGAGGATGAACACATCGATGATAATAGGTTCAATTATTGAAAACCAAATAGTGAAATAACATTGTTCCCCTAGACTCTCCTACATGTCCCCTAGTTTTTCTCCCAAGCCTTTTAAGTTAAGGTTAACACTAAGTTCTGGCAGGTTATACCTCCACAATGGCTACAATAGCCAAAGGAAGGGTCATCTTCAGGAACAGAAAGGGCCGGTGAACTGCTGTTGACCCTGGATGGAATCATGTCTAAGCTGAAATTCTCTATTCTCTCTTTTTTTCTAATCTGTCTCATTTTAATCCCTGTGTCATAGTATAGCAACATACCATCTAGATAGAGCATATTTTTTAATCTAAGTATCATAGCCTCTGGGGGAATTAGAGGGTTATTTTAATATTCTTTTTTGACATGAATTCTCTTTTAATGAAAACAAATATTTCAAAAAATATTATCTCCATTGTATTATTTCATGAAGGTCCACTGTAACATAAATTAACAGCTCTTGTGAAGTAGTATCTTCGGTAATTAATATTATACACTGAGTTCTAACTATCAGAAATATTGTATCTATGAATCAAAACGCTATCTGTAATAATTTTAACTATTGTAGAATAATATTACAATTAAATGCTCTCTTTTTGTTTGTTTTGATTTTTCAAGACAGGATTTCTCTGTGTAGCCCTGGCTGTCCTGGAACTTGCACTGTAGACCAGGCTGGCCTTGAAATCAGAAATCCTCCTGCTTCTGCCTCCCAAGTGCCGGGATTAAAGTCATGTGCTACCACCAGTAAAATTAAATACTCTTAAAGCAAAATTAGACTTCTTCAATGAAGTGAAAAATCAGTTACAAGATCTTACTATTATAATTCAAACCAATGAATCATGTTTGTTAATACATAAAACATTTATCATGTTTGTGTTTCTGTGACAAATTTCTATCTTATTCTTATAATAATTTCCCGACTTTTACATAAAATAAGATATTTTACTTCAAGTGACTGACAACAATACAGCTGCACTACGGGCATGCAAGATTATTTACAATAAGAACTCGTTTTTATGTTTGTTTAGCAAAGAGCTTCACCACAGGAAGAGAAGAAAAATAAACATGGATCATCCAAAGGCAAAGATGTTGTCATCTTTCTACTTGGTGCCTCTGCTTCTATTTCTTTCTTTATTAAAGTAGAGCAGTTCCTGATTAGTTTATCAATGATGCTATCTTTTGGTGCCCCATTGATTCTTAGCTTATCTAGTGTTGATCACACATTTCACACAAATAAAAACATGCTTTAATAGTCTGTGTGATGTACCTAGGGTAGTGCTCTGCCATTTTACCTCCTCCCCCATTTTATTTCCTCCCCCTTTTCCTTGATTTAGGGTTTATTTTCCTCCCAAGTATTTAAAAGACAATAATTATTGGGATTTTTATTTGAGATTAAAATATAATACCATTATTTTCCCTATCCATTGTCTCCCTCAGAACACTCCGATATGTATATATCCCTCCTTGCTCTCTTTCAAATTCATGGTTTCTTTTTTTTAATTAATTGTTGTTAATATATATATGTACATATATGTTTATTCCTAAATATATAAATACAATTTGCCCATTCTGTATAATATTACATGTATTGTATATATGTTTTCAGGACTGCCCATTTGGTATTGGATCACCAATGGTGTCTCCTTCCCTGGGGAAGACTGTTTCTCCATTCTCAGCATTTCTTAGTTGCCTGTAGTTTTTGTGTAGGGTTGAGGCCTCATGGGTTTTCCCCTCTACTTTCACATGTCTATTGTGAGATTGTATCCATGTAATGTCAGCAGCTAATTACTAGTTTTAAATGTGTTTAATTTCAATTAAATACAGGTCTTCAAGTAAAAGTGGTTTGAAGTTTATTGCCTATTTGGAGCCTTAAAATGTGAGTTACATGCAGAAATGTTTCAAAATAAATCCAGTTTACCCATCGTTGAAGTTTACTATGGCATCAACTTACAGGTGATACAATGGATGAATTCACACACTGTTAAACTCTAAAATGACCACATCACTGATAATTTAAATCTCCTTGCATACTGTTAGTGATTTGTCTGGCCCGCAGCCATGTCCATTTATCAGGAATTAACCTCATCAGCGACTAGTTATATTTTCTATATTAAGTAGAAATTAAGTAGACCATTTGCATCTATAAATGGTCTATGCACATCTGGTCCATGGAGAATGAACTGTCTTCTTTGGCTGATGCCATTTTACCTCTTTATGGCTTTAGTTTTAACTTATGCAATGCTTTCAAAATTTTATGACAGATCCTGGGAAGTGCCCCAGAAACTTTAATGAGAATGTAGATAGTGAGAAAGAGAGAACACAAAGAAATGGGAGTGTGGGGAATGCTGCCCATTCCCTGTCCCTGAGCCCACTTGATCCACAGTGCTGCGCAGTTTGTTCTTTTGACACTAGAATCTTATATTCAACTTTACTAATGCATTAATGGTATATGTTTTGAATACAACTCTTAAACATTTTCAAGTTACACAAATTGAATCCTGTGGTTTATTGACAGTGATTTCTCTCACAATATTAAAATGTAGCCACTTCAAAACAGTAAAATCAAAGTGTATTTCAGACCTCAGGTGTGGAATAAAAATTTCGTTTTTGAAAGCAGTGTTGTTTTTTCACATCTTTGAAACACTGTTAACTTCCATTGGCAGTCTCCCAGTAGTTCATTAAAAAATAATTATCTCTGGAGCCAGGGAAATGGCTTTACAGGTAGAAGCACTTGCATGCAAGCCCGATGACCTGACTTCCATTCATGGATCCAATAATGTAGCAGAAGAGAACTGACTCCCAGAGCTGTGTTCTGATCTATACACATTATCACACACACACACACACACACACACACACACACACACACACACACACCTACTCTCCTCAATAAATAAAAATAAATACATTTTAATGGTAGCAGTTATGACTGACATGTAAAGTGCTTACAGTTGTTTTCTGCAGCAGTTAGCCTATGTGATGAGCAACTATAGCTTTTTCTGTGGACAAAGCACGGAGCTCCTCTGCATTAACAAAAACACCATCAGTCCTCTCGTCCGTCAAGTAAGTTAGTGCTGCTGAGTTTCCTGACGTCTGAGTCACGGTGGTCAGCATCACACCCAAAAGCCAATGATGTCTTTGTACAGCGTATTTATTACCTTGATCTCCTGAACATCAAAAATGACATTACCTGTTGTTGTTTTTGTCTAGACAGCAATCTGACATTCTCATAATTTAATAGTTCTACAAGCAATACTGCTTCCACTTTTATGAGAGTGAAACCATGGTGTCACCAATATTTTTGAAACAGTTTTAGGTTTCAAACTATGTTATTGTTCACTTCCATTATTTCAACAACGCCTCATTGTTTTAGACTCTCTGGTATATTGATTATTTTATGTTACTGTGATAAAACACTATGATCAAAGGTTTGAGGAAAATAAGGCTTCCTTTAGCTTATAGTTGCAGGGGGATACAGTCCAGCATGGGAGGAATCATGAGAGTAGCACAGTGAAGCCAACCTGACATAAGGAAGCAAAATGTCCATATTTTATCCACATACAACAAAGAAAAAGAATATGAAATGCACACAGGTTACAAACCTCGAAGCCTTCCCCAGAGACAGACATCCTCAGCAAGGGTCAGCCTTTTAAGGGTTCTATAAACTTCCCAAATTGTGTCACCAGCTGGGCACTAAGTATTCAAAACCTGAGCCCATTGGAGATATTTCCTTTTCAAATCACTACATATAATGTGTGTAAAATACATTTTAGGGGAGTTGTTTGGCATGCTCTCCCCCTAAAATAAGAAGAGCATATTCCCAACTGTCTTAAATCTAGCATCAGATAGTTAATATAGATTTTATACTACACCCACATCTTCTCCTTCTGTTTACTGGAGAGGAATCAAACAATGACACTGTACAGGAACCATGAACAAGGTATGGTGGAGAGTCGTCCTGGGTGGAGGCCAGCAACGGCTAAGGTCCTGGTGGCATTTCTACATTAATGACTATCGTTCTTGGACCCAGCAGAATATGAAACAGATTGCTCTGGAAAGTAGACAAGTTGTAAAATTTGAACATTTTTCTAGGCTTTATAGATATCTGGCATGGTCCTTGGATGCGCAAAAAAAATTTAAAGAATCTCTTACAATTTAATAAATTATTCTTTAACTTGGGATGGCTACAGTGAGTTTTATGCTTTATAACTATTTCTTGACATTTACTTTCATTGGGCTGAACAATTGAATTATGAAATAAAAAACATAAGCTAAGTGAAAAACTCTAAAAATAGTTCATAGTTTAAAAATTCAAGCTACATACAACATAGTGCTTTAAATGTCAAACATACTTTAAACTCATTTTTAAGAATATTAATACAAGTGATTATCTCACCCTTTATGATGACTCTCTTACTTTTGGTTACCAATGCAATGTTAAATGTTAATGTATGTTTTAGCATATAGAAGCAGGTTTGTAGCAAACATTTTGTATCTATTTCTTTATTCATTGCTTTATGCTGTACATAATATTGTATCAATGGGCATAAACTAAGGGACTAATTATTTTAGAAGTTTGTTCATATATTAGTTATCATCACTTAAGTGCCATGAATCATTATTCTTTAATATCCAATTTGTGAAGAAAGTTATTGTAGATGAAAGAATGGAATCTGAGATAAACTAAGTTACTTTTATGAATTCTGCAATGCAAATTATATTTTGTATTTATTAAAGTGTTTTCTCATACAGACTTTCCATGCATCATTTTGTCTGCCACTAGAAAAAAAAAAGCAAGAAGAACTGAGTGTATTTATTAAAAACGAAACAAAACTTTTTTTAAATGGGAATGCAAAAGACATAATAAATGTAATACCCATGTGTGAAAATCTAAAATAAAATAAATGAATGTAAAAACATGTATTAAAATACCGTTTTTATAATTTTTGAAATCCTCTTGATCAAGTATTGGACTCCTATCTTAGTAACTAGTGTCCTACTGAGGGGGTTCTTGCCTAAGCCTTTCATTATGCTTTTTCCTCTAAAAATTTCAGTTTCTGGTCATAGGGGTCTCTGATCCATTTAGAGTTGTGTGTGTGTGTGTGTGTGTGTGTGTGTGTGTGTGTGTGTGTGTGTGTGTGCAGAACAAGGTATAGGAATAAAATAGTTTTATTTGTCTATGTGTGGATATTCAATTTTCAAAGCACTGTTGTAAAGAGAGTATCTTCTCTCCAGTGTCTATTTTTGACATGTGTTTTCAGAACCTAGATGTCTATAGCTCTGCAGGCTGCACCAGCTCCCTGTTCTGTTCTCCTGATGTACTTGTCCTTTTGTGCCACTGAGACACTGTTGTGTCTGTGCTTCTGTAGTATAACGTGAAGTGAGACACAGTCATTCTTCCAGTGTTATTCTGTCGTTCATGATTGCTTTGGCTATCTAGGCTCTATTGTCTCTCCATATGAATTTTAAGTTTTTTTCCTATTCCTGTGAAGAATGATATTGACATTTTGTTCAGAATTACATTGAAAGAGTAGAATGTCTGTGGTAGGATGGTTTTTTCACAATTTTAATATTTTAATTGGCATGGAAGATGACCTCAATTTCTTTCATCAATCTTTTAAAGTTTCCATTGTAGTACATCCTGGTTAGATTTATTCGAAGGTATTCTACTTATTTTTAAGACTATTATGAATTAGATTGCTTCTGTTTTCTTTCTTAGTATATTCCTCATTGGTATGTAGGACAGCTTTTAAGTTTTTGGGCCAATTGAAATGCTTACAGTTCTATTTATGTACTGAATACAAAGATCATTTATACTTTAAATGAATTCAGTCTTAACATATAAATCTATGTTTATAAACCAATATGAGATTTTAGAAATTGGATGGCTAATATTAGTAACATATATTATTGAATCCTACAATTTCTGTATTTTTGCTTTTGTATTTATATTTATTATTCTTTTAAATTTACATTTTCTCTTTTGAGTTGGAATCTTGCTGTCTTGCCTAAGCTGGCTAAATAAACTCCTGGGGTCAAGATACTTCATGCTTAATCCTCTTATGTGCTGTGGATACCAGCAAATACTGTCTATTCTGGACTTAATAGGAAATTTTAAAAGCACTAATAAAAATCTGTAGAAAACAGGGTAAGATAAAAATCATAAGAATAATTTTTAATATTTATGGAAAAGAACAGAAAAATTTGTATGAGGCAGGTGAATAAATTTATCATAAAACAATGTGAGTAAAGGAAACTTATTGAAATAGCTTAAGAATAAATTCAGGTCTGGAAGTACTCTTATGGATGTAAAACGTCATTAGTATAATTATATATATGTTTAATTATATATATGTTTAATCATTGACAGGAACATATAATCAATATTTTATATCATATTGATAAGTGAAAAGACAGTCCAAATAGTTTCTACTTACAATATATACCCCACTACAGTATAAATTAATTCTGGAGTAAATATTTGATTTAAATAGAATTTTATTACCACTGTTGAGTTTAGCATACACTTTTTAACATAAAAATGTTACAGAATGTAACATACTGAAGTTCACAATGTGCCAGAATTGTCATTGTGTTCAGGTTCAGAGTCACATAATATGTATAGTAATATTCACTTTTGGAAGTGGGGAGTTCAATTGCTCTTTAATTTATGAATTCAACGTAACTGATCTTGTACTTTAGAAATAAAATGTTCTTACATGAGAACACCCAATTATTCACTTGAATTTTAAGGAAAGGCATTGCCACTGAAGTACCCATGAGCCATGGCTAAGTTTGTGACAGTATGCAGCAAATTGAAGAATTCATATCACTTCAAACCTAAGTTCCTTTGTCTAAAAATTGTGGGGACCAGTGCCAAAGAGAAAGACAAATAAAATTTAGTTTAGTGTACATCAACCCACTTTAATTAGCAATTATATTTTTATTTACTATATGTTACCTGAAAGAAATTATTCTTGAGATACATTCCTACTTTCTACTCAGTCTTCTTCATTTCCAATTCTGATAATACCTCCCTTCACATTTGTGATGTTACTATAAAGTAAGTTTATTGAGTGAAGTCATAATTCTTCTAAGCATATATAAGTTAGATAATATTCTCAGAAGTATATGATAACCTCCAAGGGAGGTAATACTATATTATCTACTTGCTTTTCAAGTGAACTGATCACAGACAGGTTGAGTAACTAAGATTCACACAGCTGGAAATTTTAGAACTGGGATTCAAACATGAACACAATGTTATTCTTATCCCAGCATCTTAATATTGTTACTGTTTCCCTGACCTCTGGATTTGATGCAACAAATGTTTTCAGAAGAACAGTTGCTAAGATTATTTTAAAAAATAATTTCATATTTCATTATAGCTTTAAATATAGAACATGAACATTATCATGCACACCTAAGTGTGTATGACTGTGTGATATCCTGTATGCACATGATTCCAGAAGTGATTGTGAATTCTTTCAGAAACTGGTTTATATTATACAAAAATAATTTTAAAACATTTAAAAATTATTTGGGAGAGGAGGAATTAGAATAATCAAATGAAAAAGATATTCTCATAAAACAAATTTAAAACATAATATGACAATGGAGGCATGGATTACAACCATTTATGCTGTTAGAATTCATGTATAGCATGCTTCACTTGTCAGTAAATAATAATGTTCCTTTCAAAAATATCTCAAATAAATAGAATTATCAATATACAATTAAATTGGGTTAAGGAAACCATGATCTTAAAAGGATCTTACAAGCAACATTGAGTTGTGAAAAATACTAGAAAATATTTCTTGAATGACAATGTCTGTTCGTCTAGAGGGATTTACGGACATTGCAGCCCGACTGCTGGCAAAGCATAATCATTGACTTTTCTTTTTTTCTTTTCACATGATACTAGTGCTTCAGCTAGCAATTTTCACTCTGCTGCTGCAGCATCTTGAGATAAAATGATAGATCACCTGTCAGCAGTTGGAATGGCTGCATGGATGAAGAGACATTGTAAGAAATGGACTTGCTGGTAGTCATTTTCACACAATTTTTGAAATTGCAAGTAATTCAAATAACCTAGCATGACAGCTTTCAGTCCAGAGAATCAGTGTCTTTCTTTCTGTAGCTTGAAGATCTCAGTGTACTGTACACGTGCTTGATGTTCTTAATTATCTAATAATCACACTACACTTCAACCACTATTTGATTCTACAGGCCGTATACAATCCTAAAGGATCTTGATGTATAGAGATGATGGAGATGACCTGTGATGCACAAATTTAAGTAGAGATGAGGCCGATACAAACTGAACTTAGAGTAACCCAATATTATGCCTACTGAAATGAGTAAAGGTAGAAACAGGGGAAATATTTATTATAAACTGAAAACACTGACTCAATTTACTCTCACTAGAGCCATGAATTTATAAGCATTCAATCAAGATTCACTCCATGGTAACACTGTTAAGAAAGCATTTACGATTTTGCTAATATTGTTTGACATATGTTTAGCCTTACTTTGTAACATGACAAATGATTTCTTGCTGTGAGGCAAGAGATCATAAGGCAAAGTTCAGAAATCTGGTGTTCTACTTGGTTTGGCTTATGCACTTGGCAGCCTAGCACACTAACCTGCATGTAGTATACAAAGTCTGAACAATGAACATAGTACTCTTGGGAACACACCTGTGTCAGGCTACACATATACCTCTGTCTGATCAGTGGGATGAATTTCCCTTCTTTTTAATGGTCATCAATTATGGAGAGTTTCCATTCAAATATATTCCTAGTATATCCAAGTATGAAGATAGGGAGAGGTGGCTTAGTATGGAATCTGAAACTAAGTGCATGTATGGCAATGGCTGACTATGTCCTTAAGTGAACCTTAGACTGAATTTCACATTACCCTCCTATGCCTGTGTAAGGTAATTTGCTAAACGGTCTTATTAATAAAAAAAAAAAAAAAGCAGAGCCAGATATTGGGGTGAAAACTGAGAGATCAGAGAAGCAGAAACTAGCCACATTCTTACCACTAGGAAATCCTCAGCCAAAGATAGAGCTACTTCCTGTATACTCAGGCCTATAAACCTTTCTGTGTTCTACCATCTTACTTCCTTTTTTCCACCCAGCTACATCATGGATGTATCTCTGCCTCCTGAATGCTAGAATTAAAGGCATGTGCTACCACTGCTTAACCTCTATATTTAATATAGTGGCTATCTCTGTTCTCTGATCTCCAGATAAGCTTTATTGGGGTGCATAAATAAAATATCACCATATGCCTGTGTATAATTGGGCATGCATGTAAGATACATTATGGGAAAAGACATGTACAGTATAAAAATACTATATGATCTGAACCACCTTCCCTGTTCCCTTAGTAAGAAAACTCATCCATCTCTTTAACTCCAACAGAGAAAGCATAAGCCGTTATCAGTGTGGGTCCCTTCCAGTGTGTTCTGGACTGGAGGGAGAGATGAGGAGGGGTAAACGGAGGGAAAACAATAATCAGGATATATTGTATGACAAAAGAATTTATTGTCAACAAAAATACTATAAAACAAAAATTAAAAAAGATAATAGTAATTATTATTATTATAGTGTTTATATTTCCAAACTTATGTAGAATTTTGTATATATACCCAGGAGTGGTACACTGGGTCATATGATAGTACTAAAACTGAAACAAGAGCTGGGTGGTGGTGGCGCATGCCTTTAATCCCAGCACTCGGGAGGCAGAGCCAGGTGGATCTCTGTGAGTTCGAGGCCAGCCTGGGCTACCAAGTGAGTTCCAGGAGAAGCGCAAAGCTACACAGAGAAACCCTGTCTCAAAAAAAAAAAAAAAAACACTGAAACAAAATAAAAATATATTCTATGACTTCTTCATCCATTATTATCTTTAAAACTAGCTCTTTATTCAGGAGCTGTGTTCATGGCAATTGCTACAACTTTATTCAGGAGCTAGCTATAGTAATTCTAATGATTTTAGCAGAAATCTTTCTGTTTTGTTCTGGCTTGTAATACATTTTCTTTCATCTTTTCCTTTTCTTTTATAACTATTTCAAGTTTAATTCCACCTGCTTTAGTTGATTATGGTTATTTTTATCTTTATTTCCAATGTCTATTTGAAACAACTGGCAAGCCTCCCCTTTCAAATTCTGAATATATTTTCCTTTGTGTTTGTGATTTGTGTGTAATTTAAATTTTAATAATTAGATTTATATATGATTTTAGCTTATAATCCACATGAGTCTAAGATGTTTGTAAATCATTATTGAGATTTTTCGTCTGAATCTTAGAAAAAAATACCCCAACATTTGATATCAATTTTGAGGAAAAATGAACCTAAATTTATTGCTATTACTTATTTTAAAAAGTAATCAACAAAACTTTAAAGCCCAGATGTAAATATCTACGTCACCATACACAATCTTTCCATAGAAAGCAAATTTTGTCTTTCCTGAGGAGGCATCATGTTGCCTAATGGAATGGGTGGTTTATTGAGAGTAAAAAGGCATCTTAACATTAACCAGGGTAGCTGGAAACTATCCTCTGTAATAATAATTGATTGCTCTGTATGTCTTTCTCTGTAAAAAAATACTTCTCATGGCAACCACTACTTATATTTTTAATGCACTGATAACATTCTTAAAGTTAATTTTTTGAGAAACTTAAAAAACTATATATACATACAAGTATATATACATATATATATACATGAACTGAGCAGGTTATTTATACATATTTTATTTATATATTAATTGTTTATATACATTAAAGGGATATATATATTGAGTATATATTGTATATGTATATATATTGAGGAGATGAGTGAGAAGGGTAAATGATACAATTGTATTATAATCTCAAAATATATATAAAAAAACTTCTACACACTGAAATAAGCTAAGCCACCACAATAGAAGAGCAGGGCTAACTTTTCTATATTAAACCATTATTCAACTGGACTAAAACAGGCCACTTTACTTGCTGAAATTTTATCTTTTTCTGGACTAAATAACTAACTTTAAAACAATGCTGTTTAATTTGCTCTGATTTGATTTCTCAAATGCCAAGAATTAAATGAGTCTCAGCACTTCTTTTTCCAATTTGTATTTGATTTTGTGCTTGAAATAAATACATTTTCTGCTAAAATTAGATGCCTAATTTTTGTCAAATACAGAAATGGTGCTTTAGGAAACTACTTTTGGTCTGAAGAAGGAAAATTGATATTGCTGTGAGGAGTAAGACTGTGAGATTACTAATGAGTTATCACCAGATATTTCCAACGTGCCAAATGTATTCCTTCATGAAAAGAAGTATTTCTACTGACCAGATGTATCATTTTAAAGGAGAGTGCAGAATGCCCTCCTGAAGTGCTGCCTCTGTTGTCTGTTTTCTGAGTTAACCACAATGTAACATTGCAGTGCCCACTAGGTGCTTGCTCTTCTAATATGTCATACCTCTGTGAAAACATCCTCACCAGATACCGAATCTTGGTCATCCTAGCCTCCAGAATTATAATAAGTCAATTTACTTTCTTCATAATATGTCAGTATGGTATTCTCTTTTGACAGCATGAATATAGTAAGATATGAGGCTAATAAACATTATAAAGAGTAGTTTTTCCTACATTGATTTATGGTTTCAGCTCTGATAGGTATACCAAACACCTGTAATGGAGTTATCAGAGTTGACATTGAAGTTCATGTGGGGAGACAAAACACAGGGAAGCCAGGGAAACAATAATGTACATAAGACATACTGGAATTTGAAAATACTATCTATCTATAACTACAAGTATTGTGCTAGTATATGACTAAATAGACTATCAGAAGATCTAAGGTTAGATCAAAATGATAAATTAGGTCATGAAAAATATAACATTGTGGTGATGTTTTATTTGTGCTCTAATAAATAAAGCTTATCTGGAGATCAGAGAACAAAACCAGCCACTATATTAAACATAGAAGTCAGGCAGTGGTGACATACCTTTAATCCTAGTATTCGGGTGACAGAGATTCATCCAGATCTCTGTGAGTTCAAGGCTGTAGATGAACAGTCTTGTTAAAACACAGAGCCAATGCAGAGATGAAAGCCCAAGAGGTCAGAGTTAAAAACCTTCCTTACTGCTGCTGTTGTCATCTTCAGCAAGAGACCTACTTCCTGTCTGTTTGTCTTTTTTATAGACTTTCTATTCTGCCTTCTCACTGGTTGTAAACCCAACCACATGACTGCCTTGTGACTGTCTATATGTACAGACCTCCAGGTCTTCTATGGTTGGTATTGAGATTAAAGACGTGTGTCTCCATGCTGGCTGTATCCTTGAACACACAGTGATCCATCTAGCTCTGCCTCCCAAGAGCTGGGATTAAAGGCATGCACCACCACCGCCCAGTGTCTGCTATGGCTTGCTATTAGCTCTGACCCCCAGGCAACTTTATTTATTAAGATACAAATAAAATCACATTTCAGTACAATTAAAATATCACCATACAAGGCCACACTGGGAACTGAGCTAGGTGTGGTGGCACACATCTTTAATTCTAGTACTAACCATAGAGGTCTGAAGGTCTGTACAGACATACAGGAAGTGATGTAGCTGGACGGAGAGAGGAAGTGAGATGGCAGAACATAGAAAGAATTGGCATGAGTATACAGGAAGTAACTCTCTCTTGAAACTGAGGAGTTGGTGAGGTGAGGTTGGCTGGCTTGTTCTGTTTCTCTGATCTTTCAGTTTTCACCCCAATATCTGACTCCATGTTTTCTGTTAATAAGATGGTTTAGTAATTTGTCTTACATGACATCTTAAGTCACTGAATAAATATGGACTCAAAGACAAAAATTGGTGAAATAACTAGTAGCAATTTTAAAGACATAATACTAGATGTACATGCAATATCATGCATAAAAATTGGCTCCAAATACATTAATGACCCATGATTAAAGACATATGATGACTTGAAGAAAACATAGATGAGTTGCCTGTAGCAAATAATTTTGTATAATGGAGTATTCAAAGAATAAATAAAACATAAAATTAACACTATTGAACAAAAATAAAATTTGCATGACAATAGAGAATATATGAGAGATAACTATAAAATGGGAATATAATATTTTTTTTTTTTTTTGGAGCTGAGGATCGAACCCAGGACCTTGCGCTTGCTAGGCAAGCGCTCTACTACTGAGCTAAATCCCCAACCCGAGAATATAATATCTTTAATGAATAAACATACAATACTAATGAACTGTTCTTTAAAATTTAAGATCTTAAAGGATAAAAATTCAATAGAAGAATTGATAAAAGTTGTGAACAAAAATTCAAATAATAAAAGAAAATAACTCTTAAAGAATTTATGAAAATTCTCTTATTATTAGGAAGGTATAAACAAAAATTTCTTAGCATTTAGTTACTAATTCATTAAATTGGTCAAATATATTATAAATTTTTGAGAGTTCTATAAATCTTAGTGTATAAACTAGTGTTATTACTTTCTGAATATATAGCAGAGTAATTAAAACCATTTTTATTGTATCTATCACCTCAAATACTTAATACTTTTTAGGCATTCAAATTTAAAAATAGGACAACATATGTTTATACATTTTTTTGAAAAAAAACATTCTTATACATTGCTGTTGGGAATGTAAACTAATATAAATCTCATGTGAACTTAGCCTTTCACCAGAAAATTTATCTTTGAGCTACCTGACTTGAAGATAAATCTTCCCAACAAGAAAACTTTTATGAACAGATTTTTGTAACATTGCTTATAATGCAAATTTCTAAAATTAACCAATAACAGTTAAAAATAGATCATTTTATATCTTCACTATATTATTTAAAAATAAGAAGGAAGATCTCTGTGAGCTGATATTATCTTTTAGGAGATAAAATACATTAAAATTGATAATTGAACATATACTTAATATGAAATCATAAGGAAGAGATTATTAAAAATTGATGGACATTTTAATGAACATGAAGTTGGGTAGATAGTGAATATAGGAGGATCTGGGAGGATTTGAAGAAAGGAAAAGAACATGATCAAATTTTGTTGTATGAAATTTTCAAAGAACAAATACAAACATTATTTTAAAATAAATTTTATTACCTTCGTTTCCCATAATACCACCACAGGACATCTGTTATCATTTCTGCAAGCTGAGTATATCCACAATTTGTCCAGCTATGAATAGAGGTTCTTATAATATCAAGTTTAACTCCTATCATCACGCATGAGAGAATCAAGTTCACCTATGTGACTTTGGTTTCTTCATTAGTTATTGCTGAATGAACAGGGGTTCATCTTGCACATAATTGTGAACAAAGTCTTGAATCCTGTTCCCTCTACCACATTCATATAAAAATCATCTTTTGTGGTATATTGCTGTGGATATCGCTATATGTCAATAAACACTGATTGGCCAATAGCGAGACAGGAAGTATAGGCGGGACTAACAGAGAGGAGAATTGAGGAGGAAGGAAGGATAGAGAGACTGGCTGGAGCTGCTGCGAGGAGAAGGAAGATGTAAAGTACCGGTAAGCCACAAGCCACGTGGCAAAGTAGAGATTAATAGAAATGGGCTAAATATAAGAGTAAGAGCTAGACAATGATAGGCCTGAGCTAATGGCCAAGCAGTTTAAATAATGTAAGCGTCTGTGTGCTTATTTTATGAATGGGTTCGGTCAGGGAACCAGGGACTGGCGGGACTTGGGAGCTGGAGACTGGCGGGACTTGGGAGCTGGAGAGAAGCTCTCCAGCAACAAATGGCGCCCTTTAAGATCCTGTTTCTGATGATTGAACCAACCTCAATAAATATGCTCAAGAGTCTAAGTTTGGTGATGCTGTATAGTATAACAGTAACTGTTGTTTTGTAAGGGCACTTAAAGATAGCACTTGGAGGTTTTCTAGTTTTTTACAAACCTCTGAACATGTCTAAGTCATTTGTAACAGGTTACATAGTGCTGCAGCACCAAGAAGCCACTCAATTCCAGTGGCCGCAAGGGACCAGCTTTATCTTGCCTACTCCTTTATAACTTGGGTCTCTTGCTCTATTCTGTGTTCCATATTCATAATTTGTGATTTTTCAAAATTCCTCAGAAGGAGTACTTCTGTTTTCTGTAGCTCTTGGTCATATGGAAAGAATACACAGTGACTTGAAGATTTTCTAAGAATCCATGGCATATTTTTTCTTTTCTTTTTTTTAAATTATAATACCTGTTTTCTTTCATTTCTTAATTTTTGAGATTCTAATATAATTACATAATTTCTTCCCTCCCTCTCCTTCCTCCAGACCCTCCCACACACCTCTCCTTGTTGTCTCTCAAATTAGTGGCTTCTCTTTATTTTCTCTTTCTTTATTCCAGGGGCCATAGAACTGTAGTCATATACGATTGCCAGAAGAAAATTGAGGAAAAAAGTCAGCTAATATTAATACCACCATAAATAAGAAACACAAATAAGACTGAAAATCACGCTGGGCAGCAGTGATACATGCCTTTGATCTCAGCACTTGGGAGGCAGAGCCTGGCAGATCTCTGTGAGTTAGAGGCCAGCCTGATTTACAGAGTGAGATCCAGGACAGGCACCAAAACTACACAGAGAAACCCTGTCTCGGAAAACCAAAAACCAAAAACAAAAAACCCTGAAAGTCACTATAAGAACAAAAGCATTCCTGATGTATGTTTAGAATATACAATTTTCTTATAAGATAAACATATGTGACATCTAAAATCTACTAATTTATTTTCTTTAAAATTCCTAAAATTGTTTTGTGTCTTGATCTTCATAAAAACTTATATATGTAATTATGATCATAAAAGAAATGAGTTCTGTGGAGATGATTTAAATAATAGGAAACTAGATAATGTAATCTCTTTGCATCAGCTAGGTACTTAATCTCTAGGATAAATGGTAATAGTCTGTCTAAATATATTAGGCAAGTGGTTAGGCCATATATTCATCCTAGGGTATGCTCTAGAAAGCATGAAACAGTCCATAGAGTGATAAACTTCAATTTAGAAATGAAAGGAAACACTATATTATGAATACACATACAAATCTAACATATTTACATAACATATGTAATATTTATGAATAAGATTTATATATACACATGTCACTGGGCACAGAAAGGATGCTACTTTGGAAAAAGTGTAGAAAATGCTATAAAATGGAGTCAGGTGATGAGTTCATCTGAGCGTATAGACTGATTTGTACTGAGTGTGCTTATAAGAAATTTTATAGGAAACACTTGAGGTATACAAGAAATCAGCTGAGGGTCATCAGGATAAGACAAATATTTACTCTTTTCTTTCAAACATAGTATTTTAGGACACACTGAAAATAATTTTCAAATAGAGAAAATGTAGTCTTGATTGTCAATTCCATATATCTTCAGTCATGAGATAAAATAAAATACATATAAATATACACATGAAAGGAAAATATATTTTCTACCTTAATGTTCCAGAAACCTTAGCAAGTTCCTCAAAAACACATACTAGCAGCACTTATTCTGATTCTGGATATGGAACCCATGTATTCCAAGAAGGTTTTTCTTTGTCTAAACAAAGCAGCAAGGGGAACTGTGCATTAATAGTTGGAACACTACCTAGTTATCACCACAGTGTGTAGAAGGAGGAAGAAGACAACCACATGAGGAACGGTGACGAGACAAACATGTCATACACAAACAATGACATAATTCTACTTCTACAAGTTTAAAAGAGCTATAAAAACTTTAGGGAAACTTTTTAAAAATTCTACAAACAACACAATATTTTCCTATTAATGTTTGTAGTATGTCCCCCAAATACAGCAATGTTCAAGAAGATAAAATAACTCACAAAAAGATCAATAATCCGGCATTTTTTCTTTTCTTTCTTTTTCTTATTAATTAATTCATTTAGTAGACAAATCTGTCATGTGGCATCACCTGAAGTCTGTTATCAAAAACTGTGTGGTGGTCTCGCTAGTCTGAAAAGTACAATTTTATTCACTCTTGTGACCATTGCTTTAAAACAAAGATGTGCACTGCAGTATTATATAATAAAGTCTAAGTGTTTATACAGGTCCTCTTCAGCATGGTAGTTCCTGGAAAGTTAGAAGCTCTTCCACGGCAGTAGAGGGATTTCAGATTGTTTCCCAAGAGACATAGACGGAAGCTACCAATCTTCTAAATTCAGGCTCTAGAAACTGATGTGTTCTCATTCTATTTGTTCAAACAGTCATTTAACCCAGTGATAGCCGAGAAGATTGCTTAGGCCCACTGTCAACGCAAAGGTGGGATAGAAATGCAGAGTTTATAAAACTGTGGCCACTTTAACTTGCTTATCATAATACCACCTCTGACTCATCAACCCCTGATTTTTAGAGTCATGCAATTAGACAGTTTTCATTAATTTTATAATTTTAGAAAACAGATTGGACATATGATGTGGAATTACTAATACAATATTTAGCAATATTAGAAATGTTATCAAATAGGAATATTAAAGAAAAAGCAAATAGAATTTAAATAACAAAAAGAGAAAGAAAGTAGGGAAAGAATTTAAATGATATTGCTTTCCACTAACATGAAAAAGGCATTACTTAAGCTGATGTGGCAGGAAATTAAAATATATTTAAAATGTTTGAAATTATAAAATTGGTGAGAAGAACAAGAAAAAGAGAGCAATGTGGGGTCATGGATAAAGAATTACAGGACCAAAGTAGTGATACAGGTGAAATGAACATTGAACTACCATAAAAACTACTCAGTGTATAAACTGTCGTACATTACACGACAGTGCTATAAACACCTTCTCTTAGTAACTTAGAGGTAGTTTCTTCATGAAAAAGTAATTAGAAGCTATGAAAAGTTCTCAAAGTTCAGTGAGACTAGGAGTGGTATAGGAGTCCCGAAGAAAGCTGTGGCTTTTCACTTAGTTATTTATTGAAAATCACACGGTATAACTTTTATTTGTCTTTCCTTAAAAAGCTTCAATTTACTTATTTGTTTTCTTTTATTCTTCTTTCATACATTACATCCAGATGGCAGTTCTCCTCCTTCCACCCTTCCCCAGCCCCCACTTCCCCTCTCTGCCCCAGATCCACACTGTTTCCCTTCAAAAGCTGACCAGGCATCCCAAGGATATCAGTGAAACATAGTGAGACTGGGCACAAACCCTCATCTCAAGTCTGGATGAGGCAATCCAGTAGGAGAAAAAGGGTTCCAAGAGCAGGTAAGAGTCAGAGACACCCCCTACTCCCATAAGAAAACCAGCTAACAGCCATAACATATATGTAGAGGACCTAACTGAGACCCATGCAGACTTCCTGATTGTCATTTCAGTCTCTGTGAACCCCTATGAGCCCTGCTTTATTGATTCTCTGGACCTTGTTCTTGTGGTGTCTTTGACCCCTCTGTCTCCTACAATCCCTCTTCCTTCTCTTCTATGGAGTTCTCTGAGCTCAGCCTAGTGTTTGGATACAAGTCTCAGCATCTGCTACAATCAGTTGCTGAATGATGACTTTCTGATGATAACTGAGGTAGGTACTGATCTATGAGTATAGCAGTGTATCATTAGTAACCCTTTCATTGAATTTTTCCCCTAGTCATATTTGGTTCAATCCTGGATCTCTGGGTTGTATGGGCTCTGGTCCCTGGCCATCCAGGCGTTGTCAGGCATGGGCTCCCTCTTGCTGTGGCTTATTAATGTAAGTTTTTTTGTTTTTACTAGTTTGTAGCCATTTTTCATTAAACACATGCATGAATTCACTACTAACTGTTAAGTTTGGATCCCCTGTTATTGGGTAACCTCTGCTGCTGATGTAATAAACCAATCAAGCTGAATTAATAAATCCAGGTTTAATCTGAGCAGAGCAAAGCACCTCCCAGGTGGCTCTTGGGAAGGCAGGGGAGAGAACACAAGAGCACAAGGCAGGTATGCTACCAATTGCATTGGGTAGCCATTCCAGCTTTGATCTGGAAGTTCCAACCCCCATTGCGGCTTCCGTAACTGTCACGCCTACAAGGCGGGGCTGAGAGAGGACACTGAAGACCTGCGATCCCGTTGCGCCGGCTCTCTTGGTCCCTGGACCCTGGACACTGTTAGACATAGCAGAGTTCTCCAGAGAACACCGCCGGACTGTGCTACACCTTTCCCAGACCCTATAACCAATCCCTTCACTTGTAAGTTACCCTACAAAATAAACCTCCCTTTTAACTACATGGAGTGGCCTTAATAGTTTCACCAATTACCAGTTCTTAAGTAGCCTGTAGGATGATCAACATTCCAACCTTTTTGGGTATATATGAAAGTCAGTTGGGCTTCCACCTAAACACTAAGTGCTAATAAAAAACAACGCTGGAACAAAGAGATGTGGACGTATGCCATATTCACACTTGTCTGATGACCACTCAGATGAAACAGCTGGAGTTATGACTACTAGAAGCCAGGAATTCTAAGAAGGAAAGCCACAAAAGTAGCAACATGTGTTCTAATGACCACAAGGGATTGCAGCTACAATGACTGAATGCAGAGGATATATAAGAAAAGAAAAAAAAGAAAAAAAAAAGAATTCTCTATTCCGTATAATGGGGAAAAATGCAAAAGAAAGCATATTGATTATACTTGTTTTTATAAGAAAGCAACAAAATCTGTGCCCAAAATGGTACAGCTAAATATAATTAGAGTAAACAGCTATGAATTTCAACTTTAGTAGATGTAATTATATTGGGTTAAATGAAATGATTTCATTTCAATATAAAAATTTCTTAGGAGATACTGATATAACTCCCAAGGAAATGGAAACATTATGACTTTGTGTTTCTGGTTTGAAATAAATTTTATTTAGATCCCTCCTATTCTAAGAGCTGTATCAAGTGACCAGCCCTTATATGGAAGATAGACATGGAAAGCACAGAGAATTCTTAAGGATTGAGCTTGGGATTAATACAAGCATCAATTTGAAGAACATTTTTTCCATCAAGTGAATTTGGTAGCTCCAGCTATTTCCGTTCCTGTTTGTTATGCACAGATCTTTGCAGATTCTAGAGCTCTGGGAGGTAAACGTTCCTTCAGCTTTGCAGGCTACAGCTGCTCCTAAATACCAAGGAATGTGTCTGAATCGAAATCCCTGCTGTTGTGGGAGGTCTTACATAACGCTCAGTGGAGAGAGAACAGTCGCTAATTTGAGGAGAGAATTACTCTCTTTTTATTTTTCATTTTTTTCAGTAACAGTATACTTAGAAACTATTTGTACTGTGAGCCTCCTTGTAGTTGGTGTTTCAAAGTATGTGAATTTGTTGTCTTTTAATCTTATAGTTAATTGTGTCAAGCATGCATGTAATTTCATGGTTCTAACAACACCTTATCACACAGACTTCTCTGTGTAACAATCTTTTATTAATTTCAGTTTTAGATTGTAAACACATGACTGATTTATTTTCTAATAATTAGTATCCATTCTATCAAATATTACATCAGAGAAAGGAGATATACATTATATAGTACAGAGGATTCAATTATCAGAAAATCAGTATTTTGAACAACTAATAGTAGCTTAATCTGGACATAATCATGATTTCTTTTAGAAATTCATAGTTTGTGGAAAGAATGCTAATCAATTTTCACACTATAATGTGATGTGGTATCATAGAAATACATTAAAATAACTACAGGTATCTAGAATATGACATATCTAAGCAGGTCTGGAGAGGGTGTTTTAGAGTTTACAAGTATCTATGAACTGAGCTAAAATATGGCTCCTTCTTTCATGAGAGCAAAAAGCAGAAAACAAAACCAGAATCTAATATTCTAATTCAGAAGACAGTGTCGCAGTAAGTGTATAAAATCGGGAAATAGACTGAGAAACAAATGCCTATCGAGCTGAGAAAAATCTGCTAAACCATATGCCTACCAGCTATTCTACATGGATTAGTGATTTTATCACATCCCCCAGAATAGAAGCATCACTCCACAACAACAAATACTCTTAAACTAAAAGAGATTATCTGAATTACAGGTCCTGATATTGATGGCCACATCACTGATAATTTGCTTGTATTTTCATCAAAATTGATAACTTACTGTGAGCAGGAAAGAAAGTTAATACTCAATGTCCTACACTGCTGTCCTCATAAGGCCAATTAGGGATAGCTCTCCACTCATATTGTATTAGAACTGAGATTTCCAACATCAGTTTTTAAAAGTGATTTATATTATTATGTGTATGAATGTTTTGTCTTGGCTTTATACATGTCTATCACATGCTTGCCCGGTGTCCAAGGTCAGAAGGGCATCAGATCCACTGGCACTGGAACTACAGACAGCTTTGAGCTGCTCGTGGAATCAAACCCAGGTTCTGTGGAAGAGCAGTGGGTGCTCTTATCCACTGAGTCATATCTGCAACCCCAAAACATTAATTTGTAAGAGTGTTTGCTATGTTATAGGAACTATTTGCATAAACAGTACCATTTGTACTCAACGACTGCTTTCTTTCTGGGAGTCTGGAACCTGGGTATTTGTGAGGTATGCTTGGGTACATAACCAGACTCTGGTCAAAACCCTAGGCACTGACACCCTAGAGAACTTTCCTAGGTAAATAATTTACATGCACTGTCGCCAGACATTGGAGGAAAATTGCAATGTGTCCTTGGTGAGTCTTTGGAAGAGTTCATGGAAGATGGCTTCTTGGCTTCATTCTTCAAATTTTCTCTTTTACGGTTTGTGTGTGTTCTTTCTCATTAATCTGCATTCTGAGAGTGACTATAGCCTTTTAAGAAATCACTAAACCAAGGGCAATTAGAAGCCCTCAGAAACAAGAAACAAAATTAAAGCTATTATTTAATTGAAATAATGTTTTGAGAGGTTTTCTGAATTTTTGCCAAATAAAAATTCACAATGCATAAATAGAAAAAGCTATTACTTCAGAAAACACAAAGCTTCAAGTCAATAACATATTAGTTTCTGATAGAAGAAGGTTTTTTCTTATCAAATCAAGTTCTATGATTAAACAGATTATATGCAGATCATTATGCAATTATATTTATGAAATTTTTCATCTGTTTGTGTGTTCTACCTTGGAGATAATAACTAATAGGCAAATATTCACATTTATTTTTCTCCAGACAGTTAAGTGTTTACGATCTTTAAGAACAATAATTACCAACATCACCTCTTCTTTACTGTTGGCAAACTCTAACAAGGATTACAACTAAACTTCTTGACTGTCACTCATTGTAATTTGGCTTTGGAGCTAAAGAAGTGAACGAAAACGTTTCTTGAATAAAATTCTTTTCTGGAGTTCTAGTTGCCTTGCCAACAAAGTAAGAGCTTTATTTTGATTACTGCTTGATTGCAAAGGCTGATTTGACTGATCATGCTGGCATGTGGCTGGTCTTGGACTCCTCAAAAAAATCTGTGTGTCCTATCTTGCAGACTAAGATCATCCCAGATATGTGAGCTGATATTCCATTTGGGTTGTAATTAGTCTGTCTGGTCAAAGTAAATATACAACTACAGGAATTAAAAGAATAAGAGTGGGTCGCAGGAAGGGAAAATAGTTAAGATCTTCTGGGTAAATTGGGAGGTGGGGTAGAAGGGAAGGGATGGGAGATGGAAACAAAAGGGACTGAGATGGCTGAGTGTAGGGACAGAGAGGGAGAGCAATGAAAGAGATATCTTGGCAGATGGGGTTAGGAGGAAGCCTGGTGCTAGGGAAATCCCCAGGAATTCACAAGGATGACACCAGCTAAGACTCCTAGCAATAATGGAGAGGGTGCCTGGACTTTACCTTCCCCTATAATCAGATTAGTGACTACCCTAACTGTCATCATAGAACCTACATCCAGTAACTGATGGAAGCAGATGCAGTGATCCACAACCAAGCACTGGGCTTAGCTCCTAGACTTCAATGGAAGAGAGAAAGGAGGGACCAAAGGAGCAAGTGAGGTCAAGATCCTGATGGGAAAAACCACGGAGACAGTTAACCCAAGCTGGTAGGAGCTCATGGACTCTGGACTGACAGCTGGGGAACACCCATGGGACCGAACTAGGCCCTCTGAATGTAGGTGACAGTTATGCAGCTAGATCTATTTGGGGAGCTCCTGGCAGTGGGATGAGGACTTATTACAGGTGCATGAAATGGCTTTTTGGAACACATTTCCTAGGGTGGGATACCTTGCTCAGCCTTGACACAGGTGGGAGGGGCTTGGTCATGCCTCATTTTAGTATGCTGGACTTTGGTGACTCCCTAAGGGAAGCCTTACCCTCTCTGAGGAGTGGATAGGGGTTGGGATTGGGGGAAGTAGGGGATGGAAGAAGAGGAGGGAGAGGGAACTGGGATTGGTATGTAAAATAAAAAAAAAACAAACAAACTTTTTTTTAAAACAAATAAACGTCAGGGGGGAAAAAGAGTTAGATTGTGTGTGTGTGTGTGTGTGTGTGTGTGTGTGTGTGTGTGTGTGTGTGTGAATGACAAGAACCCAGGAGGGTTATTTATTTGTCAGTGTTGTTTACTGGGAGTGAAAAAATATAACGGAACCCATTATAGAAGTTTTTATTAGGGATGGGAAAGAGTGGATTTAGATAGGCCTACTGAAAAGAAAGGTGTAGAAGAGAGTGGGGAGAGGGTGGAGCCTGCTTCTATAGGTCACCTCGTACATGCGCATATGGGTTTATGTAGCTATGCCACACATGTGCATAGATTATGTGACCACACTGTGCATGGATTACTTAGGACGCAAGGCCCCGGAGTGACTAAGCATTTTGCCTGACTGCTGGCAGCGCCTTAGCAGTCATGTGACCCCAGAAGTGGCTACGAATAATAACAAGGAGAAACTGTGAGGGAGGGTCTGGAAGAAAATAGTGGAAGACTGTAGGAAGAGCCATAATGTACTTCATTCAGCAGGCCTCAAGAGTAGAAAGAGCAACACAACCATAACATAGCAGTTCATGCAGATGTCTGTAAACAGGGGCCTCTGTTAGGTATAACCTACTGAGGAGAATGTCTGCTCATTCATTATCCTTTTTACAAAACCCATCCATCTTCTCTCATTGGAAAGCTCTGATGCTTTGTCACACAAGAAAGGGAAATATAGGATAGTTAAGCTCATGACTTAGAAGGAATGTCTAGCTAAAATATGACAAATTAATATATGGGACATAAAGGGTTTTGAGAAATCTTACAAATATACACACATACAAGGCTCTGGAATGTATGTATGCAATGTTATAATATCATTACGAGGATATAAATTAATCCATTTCCAGTGTTTTTTTTTTAATCTTCAGATAAAATGAAGAAACAATTTATTTTTAAAGAGTTATTTTTAAACTTAAATACTTAGGTTAAAAAGTATGCCCAATTCTAATCACACAGGGCAAGAATAATGGCTTTGAATTATCTTAAAATTAAATTAGAAGTCTTACAAAACTATTGATATAGTTCAAAGTGAATTGTTCTTGAAAAAATCAGCATAAGAACAATTAATTAATTGTATGCCTGCATTTATATGACTTGATGTTTAGATGTTCTTGCATACTGAAAACCTTATTTGACACACACATTTTTATTCACATTTTTTGTATTCACCAGTTTTAAAATACATGAATGAATTATCACTGTTTTGTAAAATTGCAGTAACAAAAATTTTAAAGAAACCATATTTTTGAATGACAATAAAGGTTAACCTTTTTGCAAGATTGCTCCAGTTTCAGCAATCGACAGTCTTGATACTTGTATTTTTATCATATTTACCAATAGACATTTGGAAGGAGAGGTATTAGTTGTGTTTACATTCTAAACAAGCTTCCCATTTTCTCTAAATACACTATTTCTTATATTACAAAGATATTTTGGACTGGAGAAAACCAGTTTAGCAAACAAAAGCATAAAGTCAACAACTGACAATCTGCTTAAACAGCTTATCCAGGAAAGAACATGAAAGTCTGTATTCACAAGATGATTAGAGCTAAATAAGGAATTACTTGAAATAGTGATTATTGTGACCAAATAAAGGTCTAAACACTGTAAATAACAGTGACTAGGCACATGAGAACAATCAGTACCTAGCTTACAAGCTAAATGAAATATCCAAAGGCACAGGGTAAATGTTGAGTAGTCTGTTAAAATCACAAGTCATCTTCTGCTTTATCCTGTCTTCCCTGATTAGATACTCTGAGAAATATACATGCTTTTATTTTTACCTTCGAGTTTACTATCCTTATGAATGTTCTTCTTCTGTCTACAGTATCATTTTCATTTAACAGTTCACTTAACACAGAGATTTTTTCATGTGTGCATAAAGGGCTATGTATGCTGCCAATGTACAGTCTATATTATAATGTTTCAATCAATAAATACATACATCAATATCAATATCTATCTACCATTTATCTATCTATAAGCTGCATAGTCAATTTGAAAAACAATTATATCATGTATATGCTTGTAAATACAATAATGTTTATAAATATTATGTAAAAGAATATCAAAGAAATAGAATATCTAATGTTAAAAACATGGAGAAATAATCTTTTATAACATATCATTGAAATGTTGAGAGAAGGATAATGAAGGATAAAGGTGACAGAAAAGCCATATGAAAATCTACAAGTTTAAAACACACACATGCTTTCACACACACATGCACATATAAAAACATATTTTTTTTCTTGGCAAATGAGATTAATTTGAGTTATCTCAGACAGGATTACGCCTCCCCAAAGCCACATGCTGGCATAAAATCCCCATAACTGTTTTAGTGTATCTTAGACTTGAGTTGTTGGTCAGGGGTGTCTCAGAGATTCCCCCAAACATAAGATCTATTGGCATTACTCTCAGTGCCCACAAAAATTTGATACTAAAACCTTATGCTGAAGACAACACACACTTTGGTCCACATGAAATGGAGAAAGGAAGTAGGTATTGACCAGAAAGCTTTTTATGTTGGCTAATTTTTTATGGTACAGGAAGGTTCTATGTAGGCTGGGGGTTGGGGGCTTTCCATAGTCTTACCAGGATAAATCCTGTGAGCTACTGTGAAGATTGACCTGACAATATATCCTCATGAGTGTAATAGTGCTTTGCATCTTATGTCATTGAGGTGGCCAAACACTTTCCAGTTGAATCTAAAGCCTGCTGCACAGGAGGAAATGCATGCCTTAGATTGCAAATCTGAACAAGAATCTATGGCTAGAGAGCCCAAAGGCTCCAGAAGTGAACCTAATCCTATTATTTGACTAAGTGGACATAGTATAAAACTGCCTCTAAATATGTATTTCTATATCCATAGATGACTGTACTTCTCAGATCTTATTACAGAACATGCTTTGTGCATTGGAAATACTTAGTACAGAAATTCACCACTGGTCAGAGTGAAGAGAATAAGTGTCTGGGTGGTAGTCACTAATAAATGGTACATCTACATCATTCTCTCTCCCATAAGTCTCAGAAAGCATTGTAGAAAAAGGGTGGAAAGACTATTGTAACCAGAGACTGGGGAGGACCAGAAACCAATGGTGTGGTTTACTCTGGACATGACAATGCTACTACCTTCATGAACTCACTGCAGGTGTAATTTGCCTATATGAGACCTGTGCAAGGTCAAGACAGTAAATATTATAGCATAGAAGAAGGCAGGGCTTAAGAGCTGCCTTCCCTAACTGTGTAGGTATTGGCCGTTGAAAAATTATGGAGAGGGAGATATAGTTTTCTTTAAGACTGCAGCTACTGGTAGGTCCACCATGCTCCAGTGGGTGGCCCCACACCTAGGAGTATATGGTCAGCACAAATGAACTTGGTGCGATAATTAAAAAGAGCTAAAGAGGATATAAAATTTGGAGAAGGTGGTTGGGAGGGCAGATTTGGAAAGAATTGGAGGAAGACATGTGGTGAATAAGATTAAAATTATATTCATCAATGAGATTTTCAAAGAATTAATAAAAATATTACATTTAATATTTTATGTGATATTTACTGTAAATTTTTATTTACTCCAATATTACTATCCTGAAATAGCAATAAATGTGAACAATAGAGTGTACACATTAGAGTTTGGACAGTTCAATCATATACAAATATCTTACCATTATTGATACAAATATACAACTGTGTCAGGAGCAGTGCCTTATTAACAAAATGATGAACCAAGAAGAGCATTGAATTGGAGTCTACGAAGTTTAGATTTCTTCATAGAATGATGGAAATCTACTTAAGGATATTCCATAAAATAATATGACTATTATTACATCTAAATAATTACACATAAATAGTAACAGCCATATTATTAAGAATGCACTTTAATTTAAAAAGAAAGCATTAAAAAACAAACAAGGTAAAGAAAGAAAATTAGTACAATAGGCTTGTTAGGGAGCTGGGAAGGATCTAGGAAGTGCTGAAAAAGGGGACAATCCAGATCAGTATATATTTTAAGTAAACAAAAATTTTTCCTATAAGAAATTGATGATACATACAAAATCAATTAAAACAAAAAGAGAAAGCATTAAACACTGCTTGAGTTATCTAATTGAAAAATATTAGTATAATTTAAACCTATAGTCAGCAGAGAAAATGTAACAAATTTTTAAATTATAAACCATGCTATGTTTGATAGAGTTGGAAATGAGAGAGATGTGAAAAATGAAGCTTAGATTATTAATCTTGGGTTTCTTGCTTAGGCCATTGGATAGATCATGATTATAACTAAAATAAAATTAGGAGTAGAGTTGATGAGATGTAGAGACTTAGGATTGATAAATTTGAGGTATCTCTGATGAAGTAGTCAATACACATTTACATAAAATGTCTATACTTCAAAAAGAAAATTTTCAATAAAATGTCCATTTGGAAATTAGGAGAACATTAATAAAGTAATAGTTCTGCAACAATAGACTTTCAGTAGCATATTTCATAATTATTTAAGAATGAAGTAACAATTTTTATAACAATTCAGAAAAATTATAATCTTCTTAATACATCAGTACACACTCAAGAGTATGTTTCATTTCACTACATTTCACCCACACAGCAAAATGCACACCACAGGTGAAATATGTATGATATTTAGATTTATATAAAGCTTGAAATCCAATAGAAAATTTTATTTTTAAAATGTGTTTTCTTAAAAAAGAAAAAAATAAGTTTCAAAGTAATTGAAGTCTCAATTTTACAAAATACTAATTTATGTTTAAAAATCTTACAGTTTAAGGCAACATGGTATGATTTGCACTGAATGTTATCTAGCATTATTGGAATTCATCATATATCTAGGTTCACAAAGAACAATTCTTGTAAAAGGCTAAGGTGAACAAGGGACTGTTTCTTCAGTGGTAGAAGTTGCCCAGGATCCTGTAGTAACCCTCATCAACTCATTGGTTCATCAAGCCAAACAAACAGATAACAACTACCTCCAAATATACTACATATAATAAAATGGTTAGTCCAAATACTAATATTGAGTGCTTTCCATGACTAAATTCAAAGAACAAGCTGCAGAATTATTTAAACAATTCTCTTTCTACTAGCGTTATTGTTGATGTGGTTTTTGAGACAATATATTCAATTTTCAGTATTAGATTTACAGACAGAACATTGTAAGTGGGTGAAATTGAATTATCAAAGTATTTCAAAATTTGAAGCTATTGTTGGATTACAAGCATAAAATTTTTTGGAAACAAGCTATAAAGAAACCTCCCTCTTATTGTTACTTAAACATTCAACAAGTTATCGAAAATTAGTAATACCTTAATCCAATCAAAACAACACATTCATGATAAACTGATAGAAGCTTGTTACCAGTGGGTTGAGGGAACATTTACAGGTTGAATCCATGCATTATTCATGCTAATTACTCATATGATTTCCAAATTTGCTTTACATTTAAAGTGTTGAATTTCAAGTCGAGTAAACATCAAGACAAAATAAGTAGACTGCCCAAATTTTCCCATCAGTTAATGCGTCTCACATTTGGATTCACTGAACATCATCACCCTTGTTTGATATTTATTATATGTCCTCACAGATATTCACAACCACACTCACATGTACAGAAATTATCCTTCTTCTATGTCTCCCTCTCATTCTCAATCTCCTTTCTTCCCTTGTCAACACACACACACACACACACACACACACACACACACACACACACACACATATGCACACACACACACACAATTTTAATACTTTTCATTGTTATGCTCAATCTTACATTTTAAAAATGTACCACAAAGTGGAAAATTCAGCATAAAATAATGAATGATTATGTGATATAAGCAACAACTTCTTTTAGTTATTGTATTACATGGGCTGAAGAAAGTTGCTCTCTTCTAAAAACTTCACCAATCTTGTTAGCTCTCCATAGAGTTTTATCAAAATATATTAGAAATTCTTTTTACCTCATCTTTATGGCCTAGTTTTAACCCTCTGGGCATTTAATAACGTAGAAGTAATTTTATTCCAATACAGATGCCATAAAATATTTCCTAAACACTCAATAAACAAACCTACCCTTTCCACACAGTTTTAATTTAGTATGTGATTCCTTAAAATCCACAATTCTTTATAGATTTAAATAATTTTGTTCTTGAGATTTTACTCCCTGTAACTGGAATTTATTGCTTATGTCAAGGTTAATATAGAAAAGGGAGGGTCCTTTCTATAATAACTGACACTGTGCAATGATAAACTGTATTCTATAAAAATACTGTTTCAGAAATTGAATACTCAAAATTATTTTTATAGATTTTGTTATAACATAATTTTATTATAAGTTATTAATATTAGAAAACTATAGTGTTGTGGTTTGTTGTCTACTAATACTTTATTGAAAAAAATGCAGCTGTTAAAGTATGAATAGCTTTTGTTCTTAACTTTAGAGGTCTTTTTATACCTCACAGATAGAAGATATGAAGCAAGCAGATGTTTAAATATTATGTAGAAGTCCATGTAATCCACATAATTGCAAAGCTGCTTAAATACAGACACAAGAAACCATTCCCTCGTGGGGAATATTAACCAGGTTCAATACTAAATAGATCTCTATGCTCAAGGGATTCATCACTCATTACTGGCCTTTGGCGGCAATACAGAGTTAGCTCCAAAGTGAAGGACGATTTACTAATAACTTTCCACTTATCTTAGGTTTCTATGGCCTATCAAAAAGAATACCCAGATATTCCAAATCCTAACCTATATTTCCCCTTAGAGTGTCTGATAACACTCTCTCATTTTGTAAGAATGTTGTATAGCATATTTTATTTAAGCCAAAGATACAGTTGCAAAAAATATCAAAATGTATTAAAAAGAACATGATCTTTAAAATGCACTTGCTTATTAGTAATAAAGGCAGTCAAAATTTAGAGCTGCCCAACAATAATAAAATCAATCCCGTAGATGTTTCAACCATTCCTTACCGTTAATGCTCTTCAGAACAGTGGCTACATGGTCACTCTTCCACATTTGCACCATTCTTCAGAACACTGGGGCCCTGGCTCATGAAACCATCTCTTCTTCCTCATCAGTCTGGTTCAGAGTCTTGGACATCTGCCTCTAGAAACAGTTCCTGTTCTCTGTCTGGGGATTTATATATTCAAGCTATTTCTTACTTTTTAAGTTTCTTATTTCTATCAATTTCCCACTGTTTCAGAATATAATTGTGGTTAACACTAACATAAACCTTCTCAGACTCATTTCACTGTCCACATTATGGCATAAAATTACTTGCTAACTGGCACAGATTTTAGGAACTACTTCTTGGGTCATTTTAAGATAATAACTCAGATATTCTCTTATATACTCAAAACAACAAAATCTATCCTCACAAGGACTTGGGGGTGGGGAGATGAAGTGTAAATCCTTTTTCTGTTTTGGAAATTGAAGAAACAAAAGTAAAATGATACTGAGGCATTCCCTGAAAAGAGAAAAGCAAAATTAAAGGGTTTTAGTCAATATTAATAAAAGACAAGTGTGATGATTTGTGATCTTAGTACCTAGAACTAATCAGTGAACTGCTCCAACATCTGCTGATTAGAATTGGCAGTGAATTCAAGCCCTGTGAGGTCATGAGGGCATGCACGGCTTCTTCTGTAGCTGTAATAAAATACAATGACAGAAGCGGCATATTTGAAAAGAATTTCTGTTGCTCACATTTAAAGGGTATATTCTGTTATGCATTGAAATCCTGAAGGCAAGAGTGTGAGGTAAATGGTCACTTTATTCCCGCAGAGTTAATTCCTCACAGCCATTCCTGCAGGCTTGTCTCTTAGAAGATCCTAAATCTCATCAAATTAGCAGCCAATATTAACCTTCACAAGGTTATTTTGCCATTTCCTTAAAATTGAGAGATTGGGTCACAACATGCTACTTTGTATAGATAGAGTTAAGTTTAAATTTCTACAATCTTTTCATTGTAAAATGTCATTTACAAAATTTATAAAGTATAGTGTGACATATTGTGGGGTACAGATAAACTGAGTGAATGTTCATTATTTACATGAGCACACTATGTGAAGGACTCTAATGCCTTATACCCATAGAAATGGCAAAGCCTTCCCTGGGTCAGGCTCAGATGTTAAGAATGGTTGACCTTTAGCTGAAGCCGGTGTATGCAGAAACTACCAACCACAGCTTCCCAGATGGCTGCAACTGAAACTTCCTTGCTACAGAGATCACCTACTGAGATTAGCTAACTCACTTTCTACTCATTCAGCTGTATAAAATAAACCTGTCTCCTTGATTCAGGCTTATAAAATAAATCTGCTGAGCTTCCAGGTTGCCACTGGTACTTCATCAGAGCTCATGGAGCACTTGATTATGGTGATATTTTCTTTTGTAATTAAATGTTATTTGTATGTTAATAAATAAATTTGCCTGGGGGTCAGAGCTATTAGCAAGCCATAGGAAAGCAGGGCAGTGGTGGTGTACAATTGTGATCACAGCACTTGGTAGACAGAGCTAGGTAAGTCTCTGTGTGTTCAGGGATACAGCCAGCATTGGATACACATGCCTTTAATCTCAATACCAACCATAGAACACCTGGAGGTCTATACAGACAGGCCGTGATGAGGCAGTCCTGTGGTTGGGTTTACAACCAATGAGAAGGCAGAACAGAGACTATATAAAGACTTTAACACAGGAAGTAGCGGCTCCTTCGGAGAAGTAGGACCACTGCAGGAGGAAGGGTAAGGTTTTAGCTCTTAGCTCTGACCTCTTGGCTTTCTTCTTTGCATTGGTTCTGTGTTTCTTGTTTATAAGACAGATGGTTACATCTACACTTGATCCTAGATTTTCTGTGTGTCTGTACAAGTGTGCGTGTGCATGTGCATGTGCGTGTGCGTGTGCATGTGTGTCTGAAGCCATACAGGTCTACATGTAGAAATTCATTTGACCTTTCTCAATATTAGGATAATTTACATAAAGCTTGATGAGTAGCCTGTCAAAATTGTTCCAGTATTTTGGACTTTATATCACTGATGTCAAGCTTTTACTCTCCTGACATTTTGCATCATGAGGCATTACTTCCATTAGGCTAGGACTGCTTGTGGCAATCATACCTCTATTGCAATACATTTTTGAGTATTTAATTAACCCCAGGCAAGAGGTAAATATCACCAACCTTGTGATGACAATCTTTCTAATCAACCAAATTAACATATTCTGTGTCAATAATATTTCATTTGATACTTTCCTATTCTATTATTATTATGGACTCATTCAATAGAAGGATCTGTAAAAGTTTCATGTTTTAGGAGCAGAACATATAATTCACATCTAAGGCTTTACTTATAAATCAAAGACCTCAAAGTTCAATACCTTGTATTGACTTCAGTGTTTAAAAACCCATGCTTTCATATCATATTTGGTTCATAATTTGTTTAAAATATTAACAATTAGTTTCACTTTTCCACAAAAAATGATCAAGGCTTCTACATGATTGTGATAAATAAACAATTAAGAACATATAATAACCAATTAATTAGAAATATTCTATGTTCATTGATTGGAAAAGTTCATATTATAAGCATTATCATATTCCACAATTTGTATTACAGATTAAATGTCATATTTCTAAAATTTCAATAAATGATACTTTAGAAACTATAAAACTTAAGGTAAAATTAATTTGTGAATTCAAAAGACCTAGAATAGACTAGATGGACTCAAGTTTTATTATAAAGTTATAAAAATTAAAATAGGGGTCTGAGCTATGGCTCAGCTGTTAAGAGGATTTCTTGCTTCTCTGGAGGATGAAAGTTCTGATCCCAGCCTCCATGTCATGACACCACTGTCTAGAACTCCAGGGTCAGGATCTCAGACCTTTGTCTGGCTACAAGGCATTGGTACATCGAAGAATATACTCAAAATACATATGAAAACACACACACACAACTCACATACATACTCTCATGTATAAACACACATACATTCTCACATACACACAAGCAAAAATAAATATAAATCTTGAGAAGAAGAAATTAAAAGGAAATTAAATTGCTGTGATTTTATACAGAAAAACATCAATAAAAAAGGGCAGAAAGTTTAGAAAATGTGTGTGTGTGTGTGTGTGTGTGTACTTCAATAGGGAAAGATGATGTTTTTAACAAATGCTACAAGAATAATTTGATGGATCAGTCTTGTCTTTCAAATCATTTTATTCAAAATTTATTTTGTGATAAAACAGATCCTTAACTTAAAATGCAAATTATTAAATGTTTACAAATAAATATAGGGTAATATGTATATGATATTCTTTATATAAAGTTATTATAAATAGAGCAAAAATAGCAGCATGTACGAAAAATAGCATCTTGCACTTTATAGAAATATAACACTTCTTCAGTTTTACAGCAGATGATTGTAAATGTTTTCTAGGAAATGCCAGAAACCAAGTATAGGCTTTCAGGGATAGTGGTCCCTTCCCATTGAAGGCACTGATGTTGAAGATGGAATGGAGTCATGCATCACAGATATATGTGTGGGAACATCTGGGTTCCAACTAAAATTTATTTACAAAAACAAGCAGCTAGTCAGAGTTTACCCTGACTGTATTTGGCTATATTTGGTGACTCCCATCCTAAAGAGATCTTTTAGCAGTGGGAAAGCAGATCTTCTATTGAAAAAAAAATATTTCCTAAACATGCTTAACAAGATGGTACCTTCTGGAATACACAAATCACTCAATAACAGAAAAAGATTTGTATGATCACTACTTAAGCCCAGACAAAACAACAACAAGCAGTGGAGGAGAGTTCCCCTAGCTCCACATCCTCTCCAGCACAAGGTGTCCTCAGTGTTTTTGATCTTAGCCAATCTGACTGGC
>CABHPR010130725.1:4949-28975 GCA_902168415.1 Peromyscus melanophrys
CCCACCCATTTCCATCTCCTCCAGGGCAAAGATTCCACCGAGGGTTGAGATCAACCTGGTGGACTCAGCCCAGGCAGGTCTAGTCCCCTCCTCCCAGGCTGGGCCAAGGGTCTCTACTAAGCCCCAGGTTTCAAACAGCCAATTCATGCACTGAGCACAGGACCCGGTCCAACTGCCTGGATGCCTCCTAAACAGATCAAGCCAATCAGCTGTCTCACCCATTCCCAGGGCCTGATCCAGTTGGGGGCCCCTCAGCCATTGGTTCACAGTTCATGTGTTTCCATTCGTTTGGCCACTTGTCTCTGTATTCCATCTATCCCTGGTCCCAACAACTCTTGCTCACATAAACCCTCCTCCTTCTCGTCGATTGGACTCCCGGAGCTCCACCTGGGGCGTCCAGACTGTTCATGTAGATCTCATCCATTTCTCCGTCATTGGGCGATCCCCATGTCTTTCTTGGGGTCCTGTTTTCCAGGTAGCCTCCCTGGTGTTGTGAGTGGCCGTCCAGTCATCCTTGTTCCACAACTAGTATTCTCCTATGAGTGGGTACATACCATGTTTGTCTTTCTGAGTCTGGGTTACCTTGCTCAGGAGGATTTTTTCTAGATCCCTCCATTTGCCTGCAAACCTCATGATGTCATTGTTTTTCTCTGCTGAGTAGTATTCCATTGTATATATGTACCACAGTTTATTTATCCATTCTTCGGTTGAAGGGCATCTAGGTTGTTTCCAGGTTCTGGCTATTACAAATAATGCTGATATGAACATAGCTGAGCAAGTGCCCTTGTGGTATGATTGGGCATTCCTTGGGTATATGCCCAAGAGTGGTATAGCTGGATCTTGGGGGAGATTGATTCCCAATTTTCTAAGAAAGCGCCATATTGATTTCCACAGTGGCTGTACCAGCTTGCATTCCCACCAGCAGTGGAGGAGAGTTCCCCTAGCTCCACATCCCGGCAGGACAGTCTTATGGAGGCATTTTCTCAATGATGCACCTAGGTTTGTGTCAAATTGCCAAACGCCAGCTAGGACAGCCACAAAGAAAACTCCAGCTTATGATGACAGAGATGTTTTTCACTCGTTCCATGTAAATTTGAGAACATCTTTCATATAGGAACTACGGCATCAAAGATGAAAATATCTTCAAAAGACCCACAGCCCAAAGGAGGAAAGCAGATGATTAGTTATCGGCGTTCCAGGAGAATGGAGAGACATCAAAATCTCCAGTGGCCACTCTACTGTATTAGCAGCTACCATCTCATACTGCCTGTCATCCAAGCTAGAAACCTGGGGTGCCACCTCAGACGATTTTTCAACACTAAGTCTGCCATCAGATACACTGATTTTACCTCCTATATTTTTGGTTGTGAGCCTAGCCTAAAACGGCTGAGCCATCTCTCTAGCCCCTGATTTTGTCTCCTGTCCACCTCATATACTTCCTTCCTTTCCATTCTTAGCACACTAGCTCAGCATTTCTGGTCAAACTAGTACCTCAATCCTTTCCCCATAGCTAAAACTTTCTCCGGTTTTTTTTTTTTATTATTTCTTTTTATTTATATGTGAATGTATGTTTATGCATATGTGCATGCCTATGCTGTGGAAGCCAGAAGAGGGAGTCAGATGCCCTGGAGCTGGAGTTACAGGTAGATGTGAGCCATCTGACATGCTGCTAAGAACCAAACTCTGGTCTTCTGCAAGAGCAGTCCATGCTCTTAACCAGCCCTGCTTCTCGTTGTTTATGATGAGAATTATGTTTGTACTCTAATAAGCAGTAAAGCCAGGATCTGAAGCCTGACTTTTGTTTTGGTTTTTTTTTTTGCAGTTGATGGGGTTTGAATCCAGGCCTTCACATTTACCAAGTGATTACACTGCCATTGACCTACATCCCCAGTCCCTGTGGGGTTTTCTTGTATTAAACATACAGTACACTAGTTAAAGTAGCAAGGATTTACTTATAATAAGTAATGTGCTGTTGCAGCATGACTCAACCATTTTAAACTTCAGCTTGCCCAGCAGCAATGAAGTCTTACAGGAAGAATGAGGGAATACCCAAAGAGAAAAGTGAGTATGAACAACAGGAAGAAAGCTGGCCCAGGATTAACTGGCACTTATCAAATTAGGCCCTTCCCCTCCAAGAGGCTGGGTGACAGGAAGCCTTAGGGCAGATAAGCAGACTCCTGCTGCAGTCTTGAGTTGTCTCAGCAGGACTTTGAAGACTAGTGAACAGCAGATACCATTCTTTCTTTACATGCAGATCCTGTATTTTATGTCATGTGCATATAAGGGGAGGGGGGGGCAGAATATGAATGTAGGTATCAATACTAGTAAAGGAACTGCAAGAAAAGAGGAATCTGAATGGGGAGGAGAGATAGAATACACGTGATATGGCAGGTGGAAAGCCGGTTCAGTAGTTAGAAGCACTTGATGCTCTTGCAGAGGACCAGAGCACCATCATAGAGAACACCAGTTTGGCTCCCAGCACCCACATCAGGCAGATTACAAGTACCTGTAACTCCAGTTCCAAGGGGCTCCACCACCGGCCTTCATAGGCGCCAGCACTCACTGACACATACCCACACTCAGATATACACACATGCACATAATTAAATGAAGGAAATCTAGGGGGAAGTGAGGAGATATGACATGAAAGAAGTGGTGTGATGAAGAAGGGGACCCAAAGGAGGACGGGAAGGATCAGAGGGGAGAGTGATAAAGTGGGAGGAAAGGCCCAATGGAAAGAAAGTCTATATGAAATTGTCATGATGACACACACTACTTGTGTGCCAATTTAAAACACGAATACAGGGCTGGAGAGCTGGCTCAGTGAAAAGCATTTGTTCTCACAATGGGCCCAGGTTTGATTCCCAGTACCTACATGGAAGCTTACCACCTCCTTGGGCATCAGGCATGAATGTGGTGCAAAACACCCATACACACAAAATAATAATAAATCTAAATAAATAAGTCAAAATAAAAGCTTAAAAAAACAAATACAAAGAATAAATTAAATAATGCGTTAGTCTTTTATTAAAGTTTTACAAGACAAGGCTGCAAAAGGAGCTTGGAGAAGCCTCACCACAGCTTGATCAAAGAGAGAATCTGTCGATTACTGTGAAATTTCATGTCCACATCTATAAAATAGGATGCTACCTACCTTGTAGGTCTACTGTGAGATTAAACGAGTCATCATGTGCTCAACACATAGTCCAGGACACTGGGATAGCGTTTGCACGTGAGCTGAATTTGATCCCAGGCTCTCTGACTCTGTAGCTGACACTCCTGCTTTTTTAATTGTTATAATTGTTATAATTACTCTGCTTCTGACTCAGAAGCGGGCTATGAGCTGCAGGAAGGGCTCTGTGGGCTGACAGTGCTTGTGTCTTAAGCATTACAATACAATCTGCGTTCAAATCCCCAGCACCCATGAACTGGCTTTCTGGAGCCCATGACCTATGTATGCTGGGACACCTTGCCCACCCTTGATGCCGGGGAGAGGGGCTTGATCCTGCCTCAACTAAATGTACCAGGCTTTTCTGAATCTCCATGGGAGGCCTTACCCTTTTGGAGGAGGGGATGGGAGGGTGGGGGGGATTGGGAGGGGGGAGGGGGAAGAGGGAGGGGAGGTTGGGAAGGGATCAGGAAGAGGGATGAGAGGGGGATCTGTGGTTGGTATGTAAAATGAATTTTTTTTAATTTTAAATAAAAAATAAATTTAATAAATAAAAATCCCCAGCACCCACACAGAAAGCCAGCCATGGCCACACAGACTCAGGAAACTCCAATGTAGTAGGGGTAGAGACAGGAGTATCATTTGTGCTTGCTCAAGGATAAGGTGAAGAGTGATAGCTGACACCTTCCAGTAGCTTCTACACACATGTGCACACATACCACATACATACATACATGCACACTCACACACATACATACAAAACAAAATAGTCAAATAGTCCTATGTTAAAGCCTTTCTTTTTTTTTTTCTTCTATTTTTGGTTCTTTTTTTGAGACAGGGTTTCTCTGTGTAGTCCAGGCTAGGCCTCGAACTCCAAAGATCCACCTGCCTCTGCCTCTGGGGTGCTGGGATTAAAGGCGTGCACCACTACTGCCCAGTAAAATGTATTTTTTTTAAAGAGAAAAAAGAAGTGGTCTATGCTATCAACTTCATTGTTCTTTGTTTTGGTTTGGTTTGGGTATTTTTTTTTTTTTAATGTATGCTGGTGTTTTGACCACATGTATGTCTGTATGATCCTCTGGAACTAGAGTTAGTTTTGAGCTGCCATGAGGGTGCTGGGAATTGAACCCAGGACCTCTGGCACAGCTCTTAAACCTCTAAGCCATCTCTCCAGCCAACTTCATTGTTCTTAAACACAAACATTATCACAGAATTTCTTGTTTTAAAACCCCAGCAGTGCCAGGCATGGTGATCCAGGCATAGCAATCCACGTCTTTAATCCCAGCATTCAAGAGGCGGAGGCAGGTGGATCTCTGAGTTGAAGACCAACTTAGTCTATATAACTAGTTCTAGGCCAGCTAAGGTTACATGGTGAGAACGGTCTCAAAAAAAAGGCAAAACAAGAAATTTAAAAAAAGAAAGGGAGGCAGGTAGGCAGGCAGGCAGGCAGAGGAGTGCCAAGAAGATGGCTTAGTGGCTAGGAAAGCTTGCTCTCAAGCATGAGGACCTGTGTTCAAATCTCCAGCACCCATGTAAAAAGCCCAGCACAGATGCACGTGCCTGGAACTCCAGCACGGAAGAGTAGACACAGACAGATCTGAAAAGCTTGATGGCCAGACAGCCAACACAGCTAGCTTCCGCTTCAGTGAGAGACACCAGCTCACGGCAACAAGGCAGAGGAAGGCGCCCACACCCTTCTCTGGCCTCCTCACTCATGCATACAGGGATGCAGACCTGCGTGTACAGCTGCATGTATGTCACACACACAAAATAAGAAATAACAAGTTTAGGCCTGGATAGTTGGTTCAGCAGTTAAGAATACAAACTGCTCACACAGAAGATCTGAGTTCAGTTCCCAGAACCAGTGGCTCTCAATGGCCTGCAATTCCAGATAAACTATTTTGTATAATACCCAAAGAGAGCAGTGTCATTCCAACAGACTTTAGAGATCTTAAAACCAAGAACCCTTATAACAGAAGAGAATGAGACAAAACTATAGGGTAATTTTTTTCCAAACAAATTTAATTTTGTTCCAGCACTAAAGAAGAGGAAGAACTTTTTCTTTTTTCTTTTTCTTTTTTTTTTTTTTCTTTTGAAACAGGGTCTCACTAATGTAGCCCTGGCTAGCCTGGAACTCACTATATAGGATCAGGCTAGCCTCGAACTCATAGAGACCTACCTTCCTCTGCCTCCTAAGTGTTGGATTAAAGGTGTCCCACCACACCCATCAGAATTTAAATCTAAAAATTTAAAAAAAAAATGCTCAAAAATGATAGAAAAGTTAAGCCCCCCAGCAATAAATAGTAAACAGATATATACATACATATTAGACTCAGGAAGGAGGCAACAACAGGGATCTTGGGACTGTCAAAACATCTCCAAACTTGGGGAAAAGAGTTTCCCATAACAGAGTCCCAACAGTTCTATGAGTGCTCTGTCCCCCCTCTCAGTCAGCACATTTGAGGAGGCAGGAAGAATAAACCAGGGTAGCGACGGCTCTGCAGAAGGCTGGGATACCACAGGGAAAAGAGCCTCCAACTATGTGACAGGGCAGAGGAAGAGAAATCTCCATTCACAACACCCCGGTGAGCTTCTCTCTGGGCCTCCACTCCTCCGCCAGGTCATTCACACTGTGGCCTGGAAGCCACGGTGGCAGTGGCTTGGCTGTTGGAGTTCTGTGGCTTTCCATTCACCACCAGCAGGAGAGGCGTCTCCACTCGAACACTGGAGAAGGAATAGTCCTAGAAAAGACAGACCAAGTCATTACAGATCAAGGTCAAGTAACTTATTCCACCTACCTTTACCCCTGCAAGCTCACCCCCTCACCTCTATCTTATACTGAACAAAGGATGTTCCTGGGACAGATAGGACACCAGCAATACAGTTATAAGAATATGACAGTCCCCCATTCAAGAAAAGCAAATTGCTTGCCCTGCCTGAGAAAAGGGAGCCACCAGCTCTTGGAGAATCTGCACTTCTCCAGTTTCTAGAAACAGATAGCAGCCAGCCAGAAGCACGGGAACTTGCTAGTCTCTGTGTAGAGCCCCAAATTAAACTGCCAAGTACAAATTAAGATTACTTCTTTTTTATGTTCATGAGAAACAGACTATGTAAAGGAATTTAAGCATTGTCCTCATAGTGGAAAAGGGACCAGCTCATCTTCCCAGCTCAGAAGGATGTTGAGCTGTGTGCGCTACTGGAGGAACCTCACCCAAGAAATGCTTGATTGGCAATGTGAAGCAGGCTCGTCTAAGCCACAGCAAAATTCTTACAAGTTTTTTTTTCTTTTTTTTCTTTTTTTCTTTTCTTTTTTTTTTTTTTAACAAAGTCCCAACAAGAATATCAGCAAGTATGGGGGAATTAAAAGCAATTCATATGAGAAACATAATCAATAAACTTATAAGAAAATGCATTTAGAAAACATTATGGGCACTATATCTTTCAAGTAATTTGTCAAGAATTTTGTTTCAGTGTTAAGAAGGAAATTATAGGGGCTGGAAAGACGGTTCAGCAGTTAAAAGCATGCACTACTCTTCCAGAGGAACCAAATTTGGTTCCTAGCACCAACATCAGGCAGCTCACAACTGCCTATAACTCCAGTTTCAGAGGATCCGATGCCCTTTTCTGGCCTCCAAGAGTACCAGGCACATACATGGTGTACATACATACAGGCAGACAAAACACCCATCCACATTAAAACACAATAACGTATATATAAAATATGTACAAATTAAAAGGCTGGCAAGATGGCTCAATGGTTAAAGCACTTGCTGTGCAAGCCAGATGACCTAGTTCAATCCCCAGAAGCACATGTTAGAAGGAAGGAGCCAACCCCCAACAGCTGTCCTCTGACCTCCACACATACCACGGCATGCACATCCGAGCGCGTGTGCACGCAGGCAGACACAGACACAGACACAGACACAGACAGACAGACAGACAGACACACACACACACACAAACACGCAATAAATTTCTTTTTAAGTTTTAAATAGAAATAATCCTTATCTTGTAGGCTATATAACAGATAGAGACCCAGATCTGGTCAATGTACCATAGGCTGCTGCCCCAACCTAAATGGTAAGAATATGGCTAAGCATCTTCTCTCATGTTTTGGTTTTATAGATTTACTTATTCTACTCTTATTGTATGTATGTGCACATGTGTGCCAGTGCCCATGGCAGTCAGAAGAGGGGGTCGGATCCCCTGGACCAAGAGTTACAGATAGCTGCGAGCCACCCTGTGGGTGCTGAGAATCAACCCGAGACCTCTACAAGAGTGGCAAGAGCTCTTAACTGAGTCATCTCTCCAGCCCGGTCTCACATATTGGAATGAAATCAGGAGATCCAGGCGGTAAGACTGTTAGTAGTGTCTAAGTGTTCAGTAAATGTCAACTCTCATCATCACTACTATGTCTCAAGTCCAAAGAACACATGTGCAAAAAACTACTAGAGATGTTCACACATACATACATACAATATCTTGTTTTACTGCGGCCTAAAGAGCCCACGTCACATAGCTGGTCAAGCGCTTCCCGGTGAGGCTCTTCCAGTACCGTTTACAGCTCAGCCACCTCTGAACCAGGAGGATGAGCTGGTACCTTTTCTGTTATCAGGAAAATGTCTAAAATTCCTTTACACAGCCTGTTTCTCATTAACATATAAAAGACTAGCCAGGTGTGATGGCGCACACATTTAATCTCAGCACTTGGGAGGCAGAGGCAGGAGGATCTCTGTGAGTTCAGCTTGGTCTACACAGTGAGCTCCAGGATAGCCAGGGCTATGTAGAGAGACCCTATCTCAAAAAAAATTAAAAAAAAAAAATAATAGACTAAGATGTGTTCACTAGTTATCACTAGAATATCTAGGAGCTATTTCAGCCCATTCTTTAATATATTTTTGCTTACTAGTAGTTTTCCTTTACAATAAAATATAGATATATCTGTGTGTAATACAGCTATACACATTTACATATTTACATATGTAAATAAGTTTACATGTTTATATATAAATTTACATGTGTATATGTATAAATACAAATATATTACACATGCAAACATACATGTGTGTAAATACACATGAAAGCACACATGTGTAAATAATATATACACACATACCATATACATGTAAATATACAGAAAAATACACACATATCACACATGTATAAATAATACATACAAACAAAAGCATATATAGCACACACATGTATATAATGCATATACACCAAAGCATGCATATTACACATGTGGATATAATACATACACACAAATGTACATAGACATCACACACACACATATATATAATACATAAACAAACATATCACACATGTGTATACAATACATACATACAAAAACACACACAAATATGATACAAACACACAAAAACATATACATATTACTCATTCATATATAATATACACAAAACACATACATATTACACATGTGTATATAATACACACCAATGCACTAGACACATATATAATACATACACACAAACACACACGTGTATAATACACACACACATATTACACATGTGTATACAGTACTATGCTAGCTAGTTTTTATGTCATCTTGACACAGATAAAGTCATCAGGGCAGAGGGAACCTCAATCGAGAAAACGCTCCCATGAGATGGCCCGTAGGCCAGCCTGTGTGTGATGGGGTGGGCCTATCCCATGGGCGGTGCCGCCTGGTCCTGGGTGCTGTAAGAAAGCTCCGAGGAGCAGCCCAGTCAGCAGAGTCCTTCCAGTCTCTGCACCAGTTCCTGCCCAGTTTCCTTTGCTGGAGGACAGGGATGCAGAAGTACAAGACAAAACAAACCCCTTCCTCCTCAAGCTGCCTTTGGTCCTGGTGTTTTAATAAACAAAAACATAATCAAATAAAGAAATCAAAAAAATCATATTTCTACTGTCTGTAAGACAAGTACATACACACAAAAGCATACACATATCACACACATATACAGTACATACACACAAAAGCAAACACATATCACACACACATTTATACAGTACATACACACAAAAGTATATACATATCACACACATATATAGTACATACACGCAAAAGCACATAAATATCATATACACATGCATTACTTTTACTTCTATGTTTTGAAGAGAGAAGTTTGGTGCTATTACAGAGACGGTGAGCTACAGACTCCTGGACATTACTCACCTTTCCCTTGTGCTGAATTTGGTGATGCCTAAGGTTGGGCTCAGGAATGGCTACAGAGTCCCCAATGAGCACTCCCCAGCTCTGCACCACATTATACACCATCACTGCATAGCAAGGACCATCTGAATCCACCAAGCCAAAGGTGCTTCCAGGTTCATGTGGGTTAGAGAGGGAGAGAGGAAAACATTAAAAGGTTTGTGGGCAGGAATAGAAACAGTGTTTTAAAATACAGCAAAATAACGAATGCATTCTTGGTCACTTAGAAGTCTTAATACAACTATTATTATCCACTATATACATCTGAATCCTCATTTATCCTGGGTTTTATACCTTTAGGAAACATTAACAAGGCTCAATAATTATGTCACTCTACTAAGAACTTAAGACACATATACACTGAGGTCATTCAATAAATGTTAATAACAAACTAACCCAAAATATTGCAACTAGATCATTATTCCTGGCCTAATGATTTAACTAACATACACTGAACCAAACCCTCTACAATCACTATCAATTTAGGTTGATTCCACAAACTTTGATTAACTACTACATATCAAGCATTGTTAAGATACTAATCCAGCTGCAGATGACCCATAATCTGGCAGGAGTCTGATAAAAACACAACCACTTGGGTTGGGGAGTAGCTTGGTGGGAGGATGTTTGATTGCTGGGACATAACTACAATTCCGGCACACAGAAAGCTCAGCTAAGAAGATCCCAAGTTCAAGGCCATCTTGAAATACATAGAATTTACAATCAACCTGGACTATGCGGTAAAACTCCATTCCAAAAAGCAAAAGGGAAAATAAGGAAAAACAGGGAGAAAATAGGGAAAACCAGCTAGTTAAAACAGGAACGCCAACCCAACGTGGTAGCACAAGTAATCCCAGCATTGGTGAGGGGAGGCAGGGGGATCCTGCATGAAGGCCAGTTACTCTGTCCAAAAAAACTGGGTAGTGTTAGGGGTGTGGTTCAGTGATTCAAGCCCTTGCTGCACCAACATGAGACCTAGAATTCAGAGCCTCAGAATCACACAAATGTCAGGTCTACACTGCCCACCTGTAATTCCAGCCCAGGAAGCTGGAGACAAGGGGTCCCAGGAACAAGCTGACCAGCTAGACTAGCTACAACAGCCAGTTTTGGGTTCAACTGAGAAGCCCAGTCTCAATGAACAAGGGGGAGAGCAAACTGAGGAAGACTTTTAACATCAACCTCGGCACCCTACACACGTACACACACACACACACACTCACACAACTTACACCCACATACATGAAAAGAAACACACACCAAGGCAGGGATACTGGGAAGAGCTCAGTTGACAGAGCTTACCACGCAAGCATGAAGACCTGAGTTCAGATCCTTACTAGCTATGTAAAAAAGCCGTGACCCTACCACTGGGACGTGGAAGAGAGGAGTGTCGCAGGGCCTTGCTGGCCTGCTAGTCTTGTTCTGAACATAAGCTCCAGATTCTGTAAGAGAGTCTGTCTCAAAATGCCAGGGGTGTTGGCATGCACCTTTGATCCCAGCACTCAGGAGGCAGAGATAGGAGGATTCCTGTCAGTTCCAGGCCAGCAAAGAACACACAGTAAAAGCCTGTCTCAAAAAAAAAAAAAAAAAAAAAAAGGAAGGGGAGGGGAAAATGTGGGGACCTGGAGAGAGATGCTCAACAATTAAGATCACTTGTTGCTCTTGGAGAAGACCTAGGTTCAGTCTAGCACCCACACGCCAGCTCACAACCTTCAGTGACTCTAACTCCAGATGTGATGCCCTCTTCTGACCCCTGAGAGCACTAAGTACACACACACACACACACACACACACACACACAGGCAAAATACTCATACACACAATATAAAATTTTAAAAATGTTTTAATGAACACATAAGCCTTAGGGCCAGCAAGATGGCTGTGCAGGTAAAGGTGGTTACTGCCTGGGATCAAACTCAGAACACGTGCAGTACAGAGAACTGGCATGTATCTCCCAACTGCAGCATTCCCTCCTAATTGAAACACGGACTCCAAGAGGGAAGGGAAGGCTCACCAGCCTCAACATGTCACATGTGCAGGAGAACATAAAAAGTGGAAGATTCTTGAGGGCCAATAAGGTAAAAGGGAGTTAACAGTTGCTGAGGGTGTACTACACAAACTTCAGAAGGAGAGAGATGTGCTGAATGCATGCTGCTCCATAGAGAGCACCAGTTTTCAGTTTTCAGGAGTCATTAGCCATGCTGGAACGGACTTTCTGGTAACGCAGGTGCTTTGGGTCATGCCTGCTCCTCGTAAGTAACCCCTCATCCACACTCCTGTTTGTAACTGCAATTAAAATAAAATAAAATAAAACTCACTGGTTCACCAAATCGGACATTGGTGCAATTGTTATTTCTGTCTGTCCTGGCCTCTCTTTCTGGTGACATGTATGTTGTATCTTGCAAGGAAAAAAAAAATCTGTCACACAAGTACCAACTCCAAAACGTTGTCATCTGACCTTCACATGCATGACATGGCACATGTGCATGCATGATCACATGTACACACATAATAAAAAAAGGGGAGGGGGGTAATTTAAAAAAGAAAAGAGGCCCAGCATGCTGGTGCACATCAGCATGAGAGGCAGAGCCAAGTGGATCTCTGTGAAGTCAAGCCCAGCCTGCTGTACATAGTGAGTTCTAGGACAGCCACAGCTGCACAGAGAGACCTGCCTCCAAAGGAAGAGGAAAGGTAAGTGGGGATGCTATAGATCCATATAGCAGGAGCGTGGAAACAGTGGTGGTCCGCTGCACACAGATCACAAGCCTGTGGCCCGGCGTCTGGAAGACAAAGGTGGGTGTGGGAGATAGGAAGGTATCATTGCAGGGCTGAGGCTAGCCCAAATAAACAAACTACTGCAGTAGAAAAGAAGGAACTCAACCAGGGACCAAGAAGTGTGTGAAGGACCAAGCAGGTATAGTACTCATTAAATCCTGAGTTATCAAGATTTTAAACATTTTTTCTGGATGGTTCAACCCCCAGGACACAAATGGTGGAAGAACCAACTCCCCAGATTCGTCTTTCACCTCCACACATGCTCCACGGCATGTGCATACCCACACCTGCCATGAAATGAGGTATAAATGTCTTTAAATTCGCCGGGCGGTGGTGGTGCACGCCTATAATCCCAGCACTCGGGAGGCAGAGGCAAGCAGATCTCTGAATTTGAGGTCAGCCTGGTCTACAGAGTGAGTTCCAGGAAAGGCACAAAGCTACACAGAGATGAAAAACCAAAAAAAAAAAAAAAATATGTCTTTAAATTCTTTCTCAGTAAATAGTCTAACTCCCTCCTTTCCTGGACTCTAAGCATGCTTTACATGTGTCCTTTACATTTTTTTCCTCCCTCCCTAAACACTTATGCCAAAACCCAAATAAATGAATACTAAAATACAATCCCTCTGCTCAACAAGTTCCCTGCCTGAAAAGACAATTCTTGAACTACAGATATGAGAATACAGAGCTGGTTTTGTTTTGCCACACAGAACAAACTAAGTAACAATAAGTCAGAAAGCAAGTTGTCTGTATTTTAAAAAAGAAAGAAAGAAAAAGAGATAGGGTAGGGGGTGGAAAAGAAAAGGACAGAACAGAACACAACAGAACAACCCTGAAAGCGAAAGCAAGATCCCAGGTAAGATCCCAACCAGGCCTCTACTCTAACCTGAAGCTCACCTTCTAGAACTATCTAGAAACAGACTCTAAATTTGTCTTTCTCAACTCTGTGATCCTCAACACTCAAAGAAAATGAAGAATTTTAAAGTTTCTCTGTCTGACTTTAAAAACAACCTGTCAAGGGGGCTGGAGAGATGACTCGTCGGTTAAGAGTGCTCGTTGATCCTGCAGAGGACCCGGGTTCAGCTCCCAGGAGCTACACGGTGGCGTATAACCATCCATAACTCCAGTTCCAGGGAACCTGACACCTTCTGAACGTCACACACAGCACGCATACATGCACACAGACAAACACTCATACACATTTTTAAAAAATGACCTGTCAGTTTCAAATCATCAATTTAGGAATTCACAAAGCACCGAAGTCAGGGGAAAACAACAGGCAACAGCAGAACCCACAAACGCCTCCATCGTCAGACTGTTAGAGGCCAGCAAGATGGCCCATCGGGTTAAAGTCCTCAAGCCTAGCAGCCTAAGTTTGATCCTGGGACCCCCACACACTGGAAAAACTCTCACAAGCTGTTTATGAAGACTGTGGCACACGTGCCTGCCACACACATACACAAAATAAATATAACTGTATTACTGTAAAAATAATAATGATAATAATAATAATAATTAATTAAAGAGATTGTTAGGTATCTCCTAGACAAGGCTTGCACATGGAGCAGGTCCCATCAGGTAGTATAAGTCAGTAATTTGTAAAATGTCTTTACTGGCCAGAAAAGGCCAGGAAGTAAGAGCAATTAGTTCATGGGGAGGAGGAGGTGAAACTCACAAGGGGACTTTCTCCTCTGTGGTTAGGCTGAACACCACCTTTCCCAGGACCACAGCACCACTGTTCACACCAGGCTGCAGCATGCTTAGTGGCTTGAGCTCCAAGGTCACCTTCTGCCCAGAGGCTGACTGATAGCGCCCGTCACCACAAGGGCCCAGATGGGCTGGACGCAAGCTTCCCAGCATACTCTGAAGTTTTTTGGGTTTTGTCTTCCCCTGCAAAAGAAGGAAAATATATCAGCTGGAAACTGGTATACTGACTGAGTCGACTCTTTCTCTCAACCTGCCCACCTGGCCACCTAGCCCACCACCTAGCCCTATTCCTTTTGTATTTGACTGACAGCTCGGTCCTTACCCATCTTTACCTTGCTCTCCAGGAGGCTGGATAGCCTAGTGAGGAATTCCAGGAGTTGTTGCTCTCGCTGCCGGGGCTCTGGCCATGCAGGGTCCAGTGCTGCCGCCTGAGAGAAACCCTCTAGGGCCTCCCCATAACTCTCTTCATATTTATGTAACTGTAGAAAAGTAAGCCAGATTATCAGCACAGACAAACAACCTACGCAGAGGAAATGTTACCGTGTACTATGAATCTAGAGAAAACTGTCTGCCCCTCAGTCATGCTCCCATCCTACACTGACCACCTTTCCTCTGGGCCAAAGTGAAGACGGTGCAAAGACAACTCATTTCCAAGACTCTGAAGCAGTGAAGCATGCTGGGTAACTGTTATTCTATTCATCCTTAAAACCAGAAGCCTCCTAAGCCATCTCCCCATTCTCTATATTCTCTCCACTGCCTCAGTCCCTCCCTTCCCTGAAGTGACTCTTCCAGGCTGAGGTCACACTGAGCTAGTTCTTCCTAAGAAGAATCAGGCTTTCCTCTCATGGTGTGTCCAACTTTGTCCTGTATAACTCAATTACCCTCAGGAGCTCAGCTGTCTTTTTTTTTAAGACATTTTTATTTGATAAGTGTTTTGCCTGTATGTACGTGCACCACATGTATGCAGTACACTCTGAGGTCAGAAGAGAGTATCAGGTCCCATAGAACTGAAGTTATAGCCACACAGGTGCTGGGAACCGAACCCAGGTCCTCTGCCAGAGCAGCAAGTGCTTTCAACCTCTAAGCCATCTCTCCAGCCCCTATATGTCCTTTTTAGTCTACCTTCAGATGACCACCACCCACGGGCCTTACCGTCGCCCTGTTCAGATGAAGGTCGGGATTGCTAGAAGCTTTCCTGTCGACCTTCTCCTACGATGGGATAAAAAGATCATCAATACATCCTGACTCGATTTTAAGGATACCCAAGCTCAACATGTCCCAAGTTTCATTTCCTTAGAAAAAACTAGAGGTTCTTCCTTGCCAAAATGCTATCTCTACCCATGCTGCTGTTCATCAGTACTTAAGGGTATGGAACATCACTCTGCCTCTGAAGCCTTGAAGATATAAAGCTGACTGCATGTGTGGAACTTTAAAATAGAGTTATAACTAACCCACACAGTATTATAAAAATAGATGAAAGATAAAAACATGAAATAATTCTGAATTTTTTTTTAAATTAAGTCATGACACAGATACAAACGAGGAAAGCCTAAAGCAGAAACGGTGACTTAACCCAGCTACTCTGCCACAAGCATGGCTGCAAATGCAGGCAAAGTCATGCTCTGGATCAAGCTCTTTATACAGACACAGTTAGTCACATTCTGACTCTAAAACGGATGGATAAAGCTGTAAGACAGCGCAGAGAAATGTGCTGGGGAAAAACTGCAGTGCTGGTATTTTTTTAATTATGTTCAATGCCTGGGCACAGCAACATGAACTAAGATTATTTAAACAGCTGTTTCAAAGATGTTTTTAAATGCAGAAGAGGAGAGTAAGACCTAAAAACAACTATGTGCTGGGCAGTGGTAGTGCATGCCTTTAATCCCAGCACTCAGGAGGCAGAGGCAGGTGGATCTCTGAGTTCGAGGCCAGCCTGGTCTACAGAATGAGTTCCAGGACAGCCTGAGCTACACAGAGAATCCCTGTCTCCAAAAAAAAAAAAAAAAAAAAAAAAAAAAAAAAAAAAAAAAAAAAAAAAGAAAGAAAGAAAGAAAGAAAGAAAGAAAGAAAGAAAGAAAGAAAGAAAGAAAGAAAAGAAAAAACTATGAGGCAGAGGATAAATATGGAATTTTGAAGCCATAGTCTTGAAAATGTAAATATCCACAAAATTAGCATAAAAAGCAGGCATGTCTATAACACCAGCTCTAAGGAGGCAGAGATGGAGGGATCTCAAGTTCGAGGCCAGTCTGGGTTTCATAGTGAGACCCTGTTTATAAAATAAATAAATACATAATTTGGGGTAGAATACAATTCCTCTGCCCTTTGGGCAGTCTCTGAACCACAAGTATGAATTCACCATAGCTGCTTCCTTACTCTGCCAGGTGCAGTGAGCTACAGTGAGTTAAACAGCAAGTTACTATGCCAAAGAAACCTGAAAGCAAAGACTAGAGATGAATACGAAGGCCACATAAACAGCATTCAGAAAGTGTGAGCCTTCTAACAGTGAAGAGACAGGCGCTCAAAGCCTCAAGGAACCCAACCCCCAGGTAAGTGTCGTCAATATAAACACGGCTTAGACCACAGAGTGACATGTGAGCGCCATTGTGTGACTTCCTGGAAACAGCGCACACTAAGCCTAACTGTGGGAGACCCGGAGCCGTGTCATGTAATTTATCTTGAAACCACTACTTAATTTTCAGAGCTTCCCTTTTCTTTAAAATTATATTTTACTGAGCTTCTAGCCCTACTAAAAAGAGAGGAACATGCTAGAATAGGCTCCATGATTTCATTATGCATGCCTGTAAGACACTGAGGCAACCCAAGGAGTTACCTGTCCCCAAGGCACCGTCCCTAATATCTTATAAAATGTCACCTACGTAGACATGTGAGCGGCTAGCAATCTCCACCAGCACTACTTCCTGAAGGATCCCAGGAAGGATAACCCGCTCCTGATTCGGCCGCTGCCTCTACATCCGCCCTGGGTGATCGCAAGTACTTACTGCTTGGGCATAGGCACTGAGGGCTTGCTGGGAGATCTTAGGGTTCTGGCCAGTATTGAAATAGAGAGAGAGATACGCATTCCCCAGGATATCTGCAAGAGCAACAGCAGTGGGCCATCTCAGAGCCCAGTCCAAGATACGACCAGCAGCTCTCGGGAGTCTGTATGTTTAAAGTTTTTATTAGCATATGTATGAGTTTCACTATGACAGTTCCATACATGCATAGGATGTATTTTGATTGCACATATGCCCTCCGTGACCCGTCTCCTGTCCCCCTTCCACATCCACGGATCCCCTTCTTCCCAGTCAACACCTCTTCTACTTCCATCTCTCTGTTTATTTTAACCCTACACAGCATGGGCACCTTACCAGTGGTCACAACACAGAAGAAAATGTCTCTCCCTCCCCCAACAACCATTAACTACCTATACATCCTCAGGGAGGGGGAGGGGTCTTGTAAGCCCTGCTGCAAAAAAAAAAAAAAAAAAAAAAATGTGAATGCAGGTTTTGTGCTTCCAGAATTTTCTTTTAAAAAAAATTCACTTATTTTTATTTATGTGTAAGAATGTTTAGGCTGCATGCATGTCAGCTCACCACACCATGCAATGCCTGTGGAGGCCACAAGAGGGCCTCAGATCCTGTGGAACTGGAGTTACAGACAGTTGTGAGATGCAATGCAGATGCTGGGAATTGAACCTGGATCCTTTGGAAGAGCAACCAGTGCTCTTAACTACTGAGCCATCTCTCCAGACTTTTCCCATGCCCTCCCCAAGTCAGGATATCATCAATGTAGCCCTGGCTGGCCTCAAACTAACAAAGATCCACCTGCCTCTACCTCCTGAGTGCTGATACTCAGAAGTCTATTTCTGAAAAGCCCTACCAATTATTACCCAAATCAGGTATTACACTGTATTGATTAGTTAAAATTCTACTGAGATAAACAGATAAACATGAACTCTCAACAGATTTGACAAAAAGCCCTGTGTGCTAGATTTAGCTAGGGGTGGGGGTGGGGGTGTTATGTTGATTTTGGGTTTTTTTTGGGGGGGGGGGTCACTTGACATAAGCTAGAGTCATCTGAGAAGAGGGAGAATCAATTGATAAGATGCCTCCATCAAACTGGACAGAAGGTATGTCCTTGGGACATTTCTTGATTAATGATTGATGTGGGAGGGTCTAACCTACTGTGGGCAGCGCCACACCTGGACAGGTGGTCCTGAGCTGTAGAAGAAAGCGAGTTAACTGTGAGCCTGGAAAGCAAACCAGTTAGCAGCATTCCTGCTTCAATTCCCGTCTCCAGGTTCCTGCCTTGAGTTCCTGCCCTGAGTTCCTGCCCTGAGTTCCCTTCACAGTGGACGGATGGTTATATGCTGAAATAAAGGCTTTCCTCCCCAAGCTGCTTTGGGTCACGATGTTTATCGAAGCAATAGAAGGTAAACAAGGACACCCTACATTGCTTACAGGGAAGCGTAAGTCTCCTGTCTTAGATCAAGAGATCCAAGGGTTCCAATAGTAGCTCATCAAAATAAGTTTGAGGGGCTGAAGGTCACCTCAGCAGTTAAGGGTGCTTGCTGCAGAATCATAAGGGCAGAGGCTGGATCCCAGCACCCATGTAATAAGCCAAGCATCCACCACACATCAGTAACTCCACCTAGGGATGTAACAGCATCTTCTGGCCTCCACATGTGCGTGGGCATTCATACATGCATGCGAGACACACCACACACACACACACACACACACACACACACACACACACACACACACACAATTTAAAAAAAAACAAAACAAGTTTAGGGCTTCACAGCTGGACTCCTGATGGTTCTAGTGTGTAGCCACGGCTGAGCACCACTACCATACAAGCCTGGAAATCTTTTCCTAACACTCACACCAGGAGCGGCCATCAAGAACATCCATCTGCACAGCCAACTTAGCCTGTCGGACACTGTCCATGACATGACGAGAATGTTCATCTCCGGAGTCAGTCTGCAACTGGCGAAGCACCATGGACAGGTTTTGCAGGGAGACCTTGTTCTTGCACTATAAATGGAAGAGACACACACTCAACTTTCCCGAATCCACCTCCCCTCCCAGCTCCACACTGATCTCAGCTTCTCCTAATTCCACTTTTTTGTCTAAATTCTTGCCACTAAGTGCATCTTTGAAGCCTACGGATAACCCTGGATGCTATTTTCTTCTCAACCAGGTCAAACCTGATCCCCTCCTTCATCCTTTCTCAGGCCTCTCTTCCTATCCCAGGTCTGCTCCCCACCCTTTCTCCCTTCTCAGTCTATTCTCCCCGTTCAGATTCATTTCTGACCCAGTATCTTCTCTTAGGGAAATTCAAAGAACCAAAGGAATCCGTAACTTCCCAACTCTGCGGGGGAACAGGCAGCTCACATGGGTGAGGGCTCCTGAGAAGCAGGTGTGGGCAGCCGCAACGTCCCCTTTCTTCCAGTACACCTCACCCAGCTGGTTCCAGGCTTCCACCAGCTCAGGCTCCAGCTTCACAGCCTTTGACAGAAGGGCCTCAGCCTTCGGGCTATACTCGGGAGTCACATTCAGTGCCTTCCCCCTCAGCATGAGAGCCTGTGCCTCACCCTGGACAGAACCTAGGAAGAAGAGGTAAAGATCGGGCAGTGAAACACCAGGGAATTTTTTTCTCGACTGGAGACTCTACCTAACCTTAGTGCAGACCCAGCTTTGCTCCTTTCTGGGGATCCTCTTGGCCTTCCCTTCCAGCTCATCCCCATTCCTTTGTGTCAGCCACCAATACCGAGAAACATTTTTATACCTGGGACCCCCAGTGGGCACAGCTGGCTGGGACTCAGCAGGAGATTTTCACTACCCTCTATCACGTTCCTCCTCCCATCTGATTCCATTCACTGGCGACTCCTCCTCTTTGTGCAGACCTAGGGCTCACCTAGCCATTTCATCCCTGTCTCTCCAGGCACATTGTCTTACTCTTACTACAACCTACTTTACACACAGGAGCTCCTCCACCTATCATACTTCCAACTCCCTGGGGACTCTTGGTGTGGACCCATCTCCTTAGGTCTCTCCCTCAGACCAAATCTATAAATAATAGAAATACAGAAGGAGAAGAAACCCAGATCAAAGGCACAGAAAGTATTTCCAACAAAATCATACAAGAAAATTTCCCCAAACTAAAGGGAGTGCCTACCAAGGTACAAGACACATACAGAACACTAAATAAAATGCACCAGATCACATATGTGGTGGTTTGAATGTAACTGGCCCCCATAAGCTCACAGGGAGTGGCACTATTAGGAGGCGTGGCTTTGTTGGAGTGGGTGTGGCCTTGTTAGAGGAAGTGTGTCACTGTGGAGGTGGGCTTTGAGGTCTCATATATGCTCAAGTTACATCCAGTCAATCCAACCACTTCCTGTTGCCTGCAGATCAAGATGTAGAACTCAGCTCCTGCTCTAGCACCAGGTCTGCCTGCATGCCACCATGCTTCCTGTTATGAGGATAATGAACTCAACCTCTGAACTCTAAGTGAGCCACCATAGTTAAATGTTTTCCTTTATAAGAGTAGCCATGGTCATGGTGTCTCTTCATAGTAATAGAAACCTTAACTAAGACACAATAATCAAAACATTAAATGTACAGAATAAAAAAAGAATATCAAAAGCCCTGAGGGAAAAAGACAAAGTAATATACAAAGCAGGCCCAGTAGAATAAAACCTGACTTCTAAATGGATTTCTCCAAAATCCAGAAGGACCTGAAAGGATATTCTACAAACTCTAAATGACCGGAGATGCTTATCCAGACTAACATACCCAACAAAACTATCAATCACAATAGAAGAAAAACATCCCACAATACAATCAAATATAAGCAGTATCTATCTACCAATCCAGTTCTACTGAAGACACTAGAAGAGAAACTTCAGTCTGTAGAGGGTTTTAACCATACCCAAGAACATGAAGAAATAATCCCAGGAGAGCAAATCAAAAGAGGGGGAGAATCCACACCATAACAACAAAATAAAGAAATCAAAAAACATTGCTCAGGGTTAGGGATTTAGCTCAGTGGTAGAGCGCTTGCCTAGCAAGTGCAAGGCCCTGGGTTTAATCCTCAGCTAAAAAAAAAAAAAACAAAAAAAAAAAAAACACTGCTCATGGATGACTCTCAATATCAATGGCCTCAACTCCCTAATAAAAAGACACAGACTAAGAGAATGGATTGGAAAACAGGATCCATCGCTCTCCTGCATCCCAGAAACACACCTTATCATTAAAGGAAGACATCACTCAGGATAAAAGAATGGGAGAATGATATTCCAAGTAAATGGATCCCAAAAGCAAGTTAAAATGGTATAGCCATTTTAACATATGACAAAATAGACTTGAAACCAGACCACTGAGAAGAGACAGGGAGGGACACCTACAGGTGACACCAAGAGGGCACCGCCACCCTAAACATGGATGCATCAAACAGAAGGTATCCAAGCTCACAAAAGAAACACCACTCCAGCTAAAATTACATGGTCACCTACACACCGTGACAGTGGGTACATTTAATACCTTGCTCTTGCCAAGAGAAAGGACATGTAGACAAAAACTAAACAGAGGAATGCTGGAGTTGAATAATGTCATAAATCACACGGACTTAGCAGATGGTTACAGGACATCCCACCCAAACATAAAAGGATGTACCTTCTTCTCAGCACCTCATGGAACGTTCTCCAGATTTGACCACATACTCAGACACAAAGCAAGTCTCAATACATATATAAAAAAAAAAAACTGAAATAACACCCTGCATCCTATCTGACCACCATAATTAATGCTGGATATCAACAACAACAGAAAGTATGGAAACTCTTGGACACTGAACAACTCACTACTGAATGAAAAATGGGTCAAGAGAGAAATTAAGAGGGAAATCAAGAATTTTTAAGAATTGAATGAAAATGAAAACAAAATATACTTAAACTTATGGGATACGATGAAGGCAGTTCTAAGAGGCAAGCTCATAGTACTACATGCCTATGTAAAAAAATTAGAAAGATTAACTAGAAACTTAATAGCACACCTGAAAGCTCTAGAACAAAAAGAAAAAAGAACACCCAAAAAGAGTAGACAGCAAGAAATAATAAAACTCATGGCTCAAATAAACAAAATAGAAACAAAAATAAATTACAAAGAATCAATGAAATGAATAGTTCGTTCTTTGAAAAAAAAAATCAGTAAGATTGACAAACTATTAGCCAAACTAACTAAGAGACAGAAAGAAAAAATCCAAATTAATAAAATTATAGATGAAAAGGGGACATCACAACAGACACCAAGAAAATCCAGAGAATCATAAGGACAAACTTTAAAACTCTACACTCCATCAAACTGGAAAACCAAAAAGAAATGGATGAATTTCTTAATATATATGACCTACCAAAGTTAAATGAAGATCAGATAAGCAATTTAAAAAGAGCTAGAGAATTACCTAGATAAATAAAAGCAGTAATTAAAAGTCCTCAGCCAACAAGACTTTAGAACTGAGCTTAGGAAAGAGATGGTGGGGATTTCGTATCAGGTTAAAAGATTAGACTTCAGCCACGAAGTAGTTAGAATCTTCAAGAACACCTGAGCATCCGGGTGTGGTAGCACACGCCTATAATCCCAACACTGGGAGCCAGAAGCAATAGATTTCAAGGTGATTTCAAGGCCAGCCTGTTCAAATTCATTTCAAGGCCGGCCTAGTCTACATTCAAATTCTAGGACCGGCAGGGCAACATAGTGAGACTCTGTCTTAAAAAAAAAAAAAAAAAAAAAAAAAAAAAAAAAACTAGAGGCAGAAAAATCAGGTAAAAATATTAAGATTATTACAAAAAGTATATTCTTTTATACCATTTGCTAGTAATCAAACCTTTGGAGTGACAGAGTCCTATCCCCCACGGGAGCACGACAATACTCTGGTCTAACCTACAGCAGCCACACACAAGATACCACACAGTCCACAAAGAGTCAAACACTATCACACTTGAGTGAAGGGCAGGGGGGCGCATGCCCCTTGGTGCTCATACCCAGTACTTCCTCCATCTGCTGCAGGGTCTTCTCCATCTCGTCCCGCACATCCTGCTGCTTCCGCCCTGCATCCTCAACACTGTGTGTCTCAAAGTAGCTGTCTCTAAATGAGTAGAGTTGATCCACCAGTTCCTAGAACACAGGAAAAAAGCATAGAATCACTCAATAGAGAGTACCAGACAAAAGATTTTACACTAACTGCGCAGCCTCTGGCCTAGCCACACTGGTTCTCTTGCCTCACATGAGGCACAGCACAACAAGAAGGTTCCCATTCCTATCAAATGCTACAGCTCAGGAGGAAGGGCCAGGATCACAGGATCTCATGGTCCCAAGCTGTCCCACACTGGTTACTCAGCATTTACATATGTACCAATCTCTCACAGCTCAAGCAGGGCTTCCCTATGACTACACCACAGACAGGAAAGAGACACCTTGAGACTTGAAATAAACCAAAATCAACTAGACCACTCTATCTTATTCTGGTCCCCAAAACTTTGCAATTTAGCCTTAAAGCTGGACTTTTGAGTAGGGGAGATGGCCTCCTGAGTGTCTGCGGCCAAGCCTGATGAACTGAGCTCGGCTCCCAGAACCCACATAGTAAAGGGAGACAACCAACTTCTGCAAGCTGTCTTCTGACCTCTACACATGTACACTGGCATGCACCCCAATACATAAATTTTTTAATATCAGTCATGGTGGTGCAGTCTTTTACATCCAGGTCTACAGTTTCAAGGAAACAAAAGTGGGGTGTGGTCTGAATAAGAATGGTCCCCACAGGCTCGTAGATTTGAATGCTTGGTCACTAGGGAGTGTCACTATTTGGAAGGATTAGAAAGTGTGGCCTTGGGGGAAGTATGTCATTGGGGGTAGGCTTTGAGGTTCTAAAAGCCCATGCCAAGCCCAGAGTCTCTCTCTTTCTGCTCCCTGGGGAATCCAGATGTAGAACTCTCAGCTACTTCTCCAGCACCACGTCTGCCTGAATGCCCATGCTTGCCACCATGATGATAAAGAACTAAACCTCTAAAACTGTAAGCAAGCCCCAATTAAATATTTTCCTTTATAAGAGTTGTTGTGGTAATGGTGTCTCTTCACAGCAATAAAACATTAAGGGGGGGGGGGG
>CABHPR010130726.1:16368-28251 GCA_902168415.1 Peromyscus melanophrys
AAAGATTTATTTATTTATTATGTATACAGTGTTGTGCCTGCATGTATGCCTGCAGGCCAGAAGAGGGCGCCAGATCTCATTACAGATGGTTGTGAGCCACCATGTGGTTGCCGGGAATTGAACTCAGGACCTCTGGAAGAACAGCCAGTGCTCTTAACCTCTGAGCCATCTCTCCAGCTCCTGTGAAATAACTTTTGACATAAAACATTTATAAATATAGTACAAAAAGTTTCATTCATCATTTATTTAACTTACTCAAATGTTAACATTTTATATAAGATGGAAAAGGAAACTACTGACACTATTAAGTCAAATCTACATTAGTAATTCAGATTTTGTATATTGCTTTTATTATGTTTGGATATGTTCCTTGTCTCTCTGATCTCTCCAAGATCTTTATCATGAAGGGGTGTTGGATTTTGTAAAAGAATTTTTTCAGCATCTAATGAGATGATAATGTGTTTTTTTTTCTGTCAGATTGTTTATATGGTATATTACATTGAAAGATTTTCATATGTTGAGCCATCCCTGCATCTCTGGGATGAAGTCTACTTGATCATGGTAGATGATTTTTTTCCCCCAATGTGTTCTTGGATTCAGTTTGTGAGTATTTTATTGATTATTTTTGCATCAATGTTCATGAGGGAGATTGGTCTGTAATTCTCTTTCTTTGTTGTGTTTTGTGTGGTTTGGGTATCAGTGTAACTGTAGCCTCCTAGAAAGAATTTGGCAATGTTACTTCTGCCTCAATTGTGTGGAACAATTTAAGGAGTATTGGTATTAGCTCTTCTTTGAAATTCTGGTAGAATTCTGTGCTGAAACCATTTGGTCTTGGGTTTTTTTGGTTGAGAGACTTTAAATGACTAATTCTACTTCCTTAGGTGTAATAGATGTATTTAAATTGTTTATCTGGTCTTGATTTAATTTTAGTATGTGGTACCTATCAAGAAAATTGTCCATTTCTTTTAGATTTCCCAATTTTGTGGAGTACAGGTTTTTGAAGTATGACCTGACGATTCTCTGAATTTCCTCAGTATCTGTTGTTATATCTCCTTTTCATTTCTGTTTTTGTTAATTTGGATATTCCCTCTCTGCCTTTTGGTTAGTTTGGATAAGGGTTTGTCTATCTTGTTGATTTTCCCAAAGAACCAACTCTGTTTCATTGATTCTTTGTATTGATCTCTTTGTTTCTATTTTATTGGTTTCAACATTGAGTTTGATTATTCCTGAAATCTATTCCACCTGAGAGAGTTTGCTTCTTTTTGATCTAGATCTTCCAGGTGTGCTGTTAAGTCATTAGTATGAGATTTCTCCAAATTCTTCTTGTAGGCCCTTAGTACTATGAACTTTCCTCTTAGCACTGCTTTCATTGTGTCCCATATGTCTGGGTATGCTGCGCATTCATTGTCATTGGATTCTAGGAAGTGTTTAATTTCTTTCTTCATTTCTTCCTTGACCCAGTGGTGATTCAGTGGAGTGTTGTTCAGTTTCCATGAGTTTGTAAGCTTTCTATATTTTGTGTTGTTGAATTCTAACTTTATCCCATGGTGACCTGATAAGACACATAAGGTTATTCCAATTTTTTGTATCTGTTGAGATTTGCTTTGTGACTGAGTATGTGATCAATTTTGGATGTTCCATGAGGTGCTCAGAAGAAGGTATATTCTTTTTTGTTTGGGTGAAATGTTTTGTAGATATCTGTTAAGTCCATTTGAATCATCACATCTGTTAATTCCATTATTTCTCTAAGTTTCTGTCTGGAAGACCTGTCCATTGGTGAGAGTAGGGTGTTGGAGTCTCCCACTATTAGAGTGTAGGGTTTGATGTATGATTTAAGCTTTAATAATATTTCTTTCACAAACATGGGTGCTCTTCTATTTGGGGCATAGATGTTCAGAATTGAGACTTCATCTTGATGGTTTTTTTCCTTTGATGAATATGAAATGTCCTTCTCAATCTTTTTGATTAGTTTTCTTTGAAGTCTTTTTTGTTAGATATTAGGATAGCTACACCAGCTTGTTTTTTAGGTCCATTTGATTGGACAATCTTTCTCCACCCTTTACTCTGGGGTATTGTCCGTCTTTGAAGTTGAAGTATGTTTCTTGTATGAAGCAGAAGGATGAATCCTGTTTTCATATCCATACTGTTAACCTGTGTCTTTTTATATGCAAATTGAGTTCATTGATATTAAGAGATATTAGTGACCAGTGATTGTTAATTCCTGTTATTTTTTGGTTTTATTGTTGTTGGTGGTAGTGTGTGTTTCTCTTCTTTGGGATTTGCAGGTGTGAGATTATCTATTGTCTGTGTTTTCATGGGTGCAGCTAACTTCCTTGGGTTGGAGTTTTCCTTCTAGTACTTTCTGTAGGGATAAATTTGTGGATAGGTATTGTTTAAATCTGGTTTTGTCATGGAATATCTTGTTTCCTCCATCTATGGTAATTGAAAGTTTTGTTGGGTATAGTAGTCTGGGCTGATATCCATGGTCTCTCAGTGTCTGCAAAATGTATGTCCAGGACCTTCTGGCTTTCAGTCTCCATTGAGAAGTCGGGTGTAATTCTGATAGGTCTGTCTTTATATGTTAGTTGGCCTTTTTCTTTTATTGCTCCTAATATTCTTTCTTTACTCTGTATGTTTAGTGTTTTGATGTTAGTATGTTTAGTATTATGTGGTGAGGAGACTTTTTTTGGGTCCAGTCTATTTGGTGTTCTGTCAGCTTCTTCATAGGCATATCCTTTTTTAGGTTGGGAAAGTTTTCTTCCATGATCTTGTTGAATGTATTTTCTGTGCCTTTGAGCTGGAATTCTTCTCCTTCTTCTATCCCTACTATTTTTAGGTTTGGTCTTTTCATGGTGTCCCTGATTTCCTGAATGTTTTGTGTTAAGAATTTGTTGGATTTAACATTTTCTTTGACCAATGAATTTATTTCCTCCACTGTATCTTCAATGCCTGCAGTTCTCTTCCATCTCTTATATTCTGTTGGTTATGCTTGCATCTGTAGTTTCTGTTCACTTACCCAGATTTTTCATTTCCAGAATTCCCTCTGATTGTGGTTTCTTTATTGACTTTATACCAACTTTTTGCTTCACTTGTGTGGTTGTTTTTTATTGGCTTTCTTTAAGGGACTTATTGATTTCTTCCAATTTTTTGTTTGTGTTTTCCTCAATTTTTAAAGGGAATTTACCATTTCCTCTTTAAGGGCCTCTACCATCTTCATAAGGTTATTTTTAAGGTCATTTTCTTCTACTTCATCTGGTTGGGGTGTTCAGGTCTTATTGTTGTAAAACCACTAGGTTCTGGTGGTGTCATATTGCTGTTTATGTTGTTGAATGTATTCTTAGACTGCTGTCTACCAATCTGGGTTTGGGATAGTTATGGGTACAGGTGTTGCTTCTTGTGATGTCTTAGTTGTATGGGTCTTTTGTTCCTTTGTTATCTGTTTCCTTTATTGTCTTTTGGCCTGGATGGCCAATGGTTCGGGTGATTGGCTGGTTGTCAGGTCGAGTAGAGTTGTCTCAGATGAGGTTTGGGGTTTGGGTGCCTAGATCCAGTGTATCGTCCAGTTCTTCTGGCAGGTTGTGGGCTTTACATGTGCCTATGTGGTCTGTTCTTCCATCTGGTATAGGTTTTGCCTATACTTGTTCTTCCAATTTGTGCAGGTGGTGTTTGTGCCTTTGGGGGCTGTTGATGTTGCAGGGGATAGTTGGTCAGGTGTGGGGAGGAGGATGGGTTAGGTGGGTTTGGGTGGTGGAGTGAGTCTTGTAGGTTACAGTGTCCAATGTGTGGCAGTGGTGCTGGACTAGCCTGCCCACAGGACTCTTATCTGTTGACTGACTGCTGGGGCTGAGATGGGAGCAGGAGGGGCGTGGGATATGCCTTGGGGCTTAGGGCCTAGGGATTGGGGTAGTTTAGCTGGGAGAACCAGTTACTTACCTCTTCTTCCAATTGGTGCAGGTGGTGCTTGTGCCTCAAGGGGCTGCTGATGTTGCAGTGGATGTTTGGCCAGGCAGAGGATGACAGGTTTGGTGGGTTTGGGTGGTGCAGTGGGTCTTGTAGGTTACAGAGACAAATGTCGGCATCAGTGGTGGAGTGGCCTGCCCACAGGACTCTTACCTGCTGTCTGGCTCCATTTGAGATTCTTCCGTTGAGAATTATCTGTTTAGATCTGTGCTCCATTTTTAAATTGGATTATGTGGTTTGTTGGTATTTTCTTCAGTTCTTTATATATTTTAGAAATTCACCCTCTGTCAGATGTGGGGTTTGTGAAGAACTTTCTCCATTCTGCAGGCTTCTGTTTTGTCCTATTGACAGTCCTTTGCCTTACAGAAACTTTTCAATTTCATGAGGTACTATTTATTAATTGTTGATCTTAGTGCCTGTGCTATTGGTGTTCTGCTCAGGAACTTGTCTCCTGTGCCAGTTTGAGATTATTTCCCATTTTTCCCCTCTATCAAGTTAAGTATATCTGGATTTTTTTTGTTTTTTTGAGACAAGGATTCTCTGTGTAGCTCTGGCTGTCCTGGAATTCACTCTGCAGACCAGGCTGGCCTTGAACTCATAGAGATCTGCCTACTGCCTTCCTGAGTGTTGGGATTAAAGGTGTGTGCCACCACTACCCGGCAGTGTGTCTGGATTTATGTTGAGGTCTTTGATTCACTTGGACTTGAGTTTTGTGCAGGGTGGTAGATATGGATCTGTTTGCAGTCTTCTACGTGCTGACATTGAGTTAGACCAGCACCATTTGTTGAAGATGTTTTCTTTTTTCCATGGTATAGTTTTGACTTCTTTGTCAGAAATCAAGTGTCCACAGGTGTGTGGATTTACATCTGGGTCTTTGATTCAACTTCATTGATCTACCTGTCTGTTTTTTGACAGTACCATGAGGGTTTTATTACTACATCTCTGTAGTAGAGCTTAAAATCAGGGAAGATGATACTTCTGGAAGTTCTTTTATTGTTCTTGTCATACATGTCTTTCACTTTCCTGGTTATAGTTACACCAAGATGTTTTATATTATTTGAGGTTATGGTAAATGGTGTTGATTCTCTGACTTCTTTCTCAGCCCATTTATCATTTGTTTATAGGAGGGAAACTGATTTTCTTATCTTGTTTCCAGCCACTTGACTAAGGGTATTTGCCAGCTATAGGAGTTCCCTGGTAGAGTGTTTTGGGTCCCTTATGTATACTATCACATCATCTGCTAATAATGATACTTTGACTTCTTTCCAAATTGTATCCCCTTGATTTTCTTTAGTTGCCTTTCTGCTCTAGCTAGAACAGCAAGTACTGTATTGAATTGGTATGGAGAGAGTGGACAACCTTGTCTTGTTCCTGTTTTAGTGGAATTGCTTTGAGTTTCTCTCCAGTTACTTTGATGTTGTCAATAGGCTTGCTGTATATTGCCTTTGTTATGTTAGGTATGTCCCTTGTATCACTGATCTCTTCAAGACTTTTAATATGAAGAGGTGTTGGATCTTGTCACAGATTTTTCAATATCTAATGAAATGCTCATGTGGTTTTTCATTCAGTTTGTTTATATGGTGGATTACGTTGATGTGCTGTCATTGATAGGAGAATTCTGTTGTTTGAGTCTTTACTACTGAGCATGAGCATAAGGAGCCAGAATGTCTGCACTTTGTTCTTATTCTTTCGGGCTGAACTGTCAAGTGTACATTGTTCTGTCTGATTAGATGGAACGTGAAATCATTGTCTCATCAACTCTTAGAGGTTTGTTGTCTCATAGCTAAATTTTATAATGGTTTTTACATTCTGTTACAGACTTGAAAAATACATATTAAGTGCATATTCAGTCTTCTTTGTTTTACGTTATAGGTTGAGAATATAATTCATGAAATGAATGTGCCTATCTTCTCACTTGGTTTTTGAACTATAAAAATAAAATGATTTTTTTCATAATGTTTCTTTTACAATTGTGGGTGCCCTTCTATTTGGGGCATAGATATTCAGAATTGAGACATCATCTTGGTGGATTTTTCCTTTGATGAATATGAAATATCCTTCTCAATCTCTTTTGATTAGTTTTGGCTAGAAGCCTATTTTGTTAGATGTTAGGATAGCTATACCAGCTTGATTCTTAGGTCCATTTGATTGGAAAATCTTTTTCCAACTCTTTACTCTGATAATGTCTATCTTTGGTGTTGAGGTATGTTTCTTGTATGCAGCAGAAGGTTGGATCCTGTTTTCATATCCATACTGTTAGCCTATGTCTTTTTATTGGTGAATTAAGTCCATTGATATTGAAGGATATTAAGGACCAGTGGTTGTTAATTCCTGTTATTTTGTTGTTGTTGTTGGTGGTGGTAGAGTGTATATGTGTGTTTGTTTCCCTTCTTTGGGTTTTTCTGGTTTGGCATTATTTATTGCCTGTGTTTTTTTGGGTGTAGTTACCTTCCTGGGGTTGGAGTTTTCCTTCTAGTACCTTCTGTAGGGCTGGATTTGTAGATAGATATTGTTTAAATGTTACTTTGCCACGAAGTGTCTTATTTTCCCCATCTATGGTGACTGACAGTTTTGCTGGGTGTAGTAGTCTTAGTTGGCATCCGTGGTCTCTTAGAGTCTGCAAGACATCAGTCCAGGCACTTCTGGATTTTAGAGTCTCCATTGAGAAGCCCAGTGTGATTCTAATAGGTCTTCCTTTGTATGTTAGTTGGCCTTTCTCCTTTCTGCTTTTAATAGTCTTTCTTTGTTCTGTATGTTTAGTGTTTTGATTATTATGTGACAAGGGGAGTTTTTTTCCTGATCCAATTTATTTGGTGTTCTATAAGCTTCTTAGACCTTTATAGGAGTGTTCTTCTTTAGGTTGGCATATTTTTTTCTATGATTTTGTTCAGTGTATTCTCTGGTTTTTTGAGCTAGGCTTCTTCTCCTTCCTCTATTCCTATTGTTCTTACATTTGGCTTTTTCATAGTGTCCCAGATTTTCTTAATGTTTTGTGCTAGGAACTTGTTACATTTAACATTTTCTTTCACTGACAAATGTATTTCCTCCATCATATCATCAATGCCTGAGATTCTGTCTTCCATCTCTTATATGCTGTTGGTGATGCTTACATCTGTAGTTCTTGTTCACTTCCCCAGATTTTCCATTTTGAGGATTCCTTTTGTTTGTGTTTTCTTTAGTGCTTCTATTTCTATTTCCACACCGTGAACAGTTTCCTTCATCTGTTTGTTTTTTTCTTGGCATTCTCTTAGGAATGTATTGATTTCTTCCTTTTCTGTCTTTTCCTCAATTTATTTAAGCAAGTTTTTTCATATCCGCTTTAAGGATCTCTATCATCTTCACAAAGTCACTTTAAGATTGTTTTCTTGTGTTTCAGATGTGTTGGATTGTTCAGGTCCTGCTGCTGTGGGATAGCTGGGCTCTGGTGATGCTGCATTTCTGTTATTGCTTGTGTTCTTACACTGGCATTTAGGCATCTGGATTTGGGATGATCATAAGTCTAGGTATTGATTCCTGCATTTTTCTTTGTTGGATAGGTGTTTTGTTCCTTGGTTTCTCTTTCCTCTTTGGCCTTCTGGACTATATGACCAAGGGTTCTGGTGACTAGCATTTCTTCAGGTACAGTAGAGTATTGCTTCTGGGGCTTTGGGGGATAGGGGTTCCTTGATCTATCTTGTTCTCTGATAAAGCCAAAGTCTTCTTCTGAAGTTGTAGACCAGGATATGGAGCCCAGGGGAGGGGGTACAGTCTGGAGCCCTTAGATCTGGTCTGGCCTCTGGGGTCTCTAGAACTAGCTTGGTCTCCAGTACAGCTGTTAGGGCTGGGGTACCTAGATCCAAACTATGCTCTGGTAAAGCTGAACTCTGCTTCTGAAGTTGTAGGCCTTGGGTCCCTGGATCTAGCCTGGCCTCTGGTAATGTGGAAGACTTCTAAAATTGTAGATCAGGATAAGGAGCCAGTTAGTGGTGGTGGTAGTGGGGTGCAGTCTGGGATTATTGGGAAGACTTAAAAGGGTTTTGTGGGTAGTGGGTGGTATCTTCCCTGGGGTCCCTAGGACTACTCTGGCCTCCAGTAAAGCTGCTGTGGCTGTGGGCCCTAGTTGAGAATAAGTTATTTCTTAATGGGGTAGTAAGTAATTATTTGCTGGAAAGGTAAGACTGTGTTAGAGATGCTAGTGGCTCAGACTTTTATTCTCTTATTCTGTAATATGGCAGGTTTCATATAGTGTTTGATTTTTCTAGAAGTACAAGATGATTTTATCTGCTGAGTTCTACGTTCCAAGCAACAGTAATGTTCTTAGAACATTCTGGAGGGACTACAGTCAATTATCTGTTTCTGAGTTCAACTTAAAGCTGTCAGACTTAATACTCAGCCAGGGATTCAGAGCAGGGAGGGGCTTATGCAGGTATCCATACATACCATTTTCAAGGCCGAGATCAACAGCCACTTATTCTCAGCACTTTGGTTAGAAATGAGTCTCTGCATTAACTCCTGCTCCCTGCACAAAGAAGCTTCTCTCACATAGGCTGAGAGCAGCACTAGTCAATGAGCACAACCATAAATATTTGGGGGGCAGTTTGAAAGCATGGCAACTCAGTAAAATAATGGCAGTAGTTCTCCCCAGAGCACCAACTCCTTCCCTATACATAGGCTTTTGACCAGGCTTACAGCACTAGACATGAATTCCTCCTTCTGTATCAGGACTCAAATCCTACAAGAAAGTGGCTGTTTACTTCAAAAACAGCCATTGTCATGATCGCACCAGTATGTATATCTTATTCAGCTGGTCAGTGGTGTGATATGTAGAGTCTACTCCCAGATGTACCACTGGTGAGCTTTCTTCCACTCTGGCTTCCTTGGCAACTTCTGACACAAGGAAAGCTATCCATCAGGAAGGAAGTTTCCAAGTCAGTCCAGATTGATTTCTCTGTGTCCTGTAATCAAATTATATGGTGTCTTCAGCAATAGGGTCTTACTATATAGTTCTGGTAGGCAACCAGGAGCAATGGAAATGGTCTGTCTTGTGTTGTGTGCCCCTGAGACTTCCATGACCAATAACTCATAGGGAAGTATTATACATCTGGCATATGTATTTTCACTTAATACCTCATGACTTTTGGTGGCATCCTTACCCATCCATGCAGGATACCTCCAATCAAAATGCCTTAATTTTTTTTTTGTTTTTTTGAGGCAGGGTTTCTCTGTGTAGCCCTGGCTGTCCTGGAACTCACTCTGTAGATCAAGCAGGCCTAGAACTCAGAGATCTGCCTGCCTCTGCCTCCCGAGTACTGGGATTAAAGGTATGTGTCAGCATGTATTGCTGCCTTAAATTTTTTAAAATTAGCTTAGAAAGAAGTGGGGTTTTGTAAATTTTCTCACATATCCTTAGTTTAGTTAACACTCTCCCATTTGCTCCAGTTTCCCATTTTATATCCATTTTTTTTTTGCTCAGGGATATTTATTTTATGTCTATGGGTATTTTGTGTGTTTTGTCTGCATGTATGTCTGTGCAGCATATGTGTGCAGTGCCCACAGATGCCAGAAGAGGGCCTATCACATCACATCACCTGGAACTAGAGTTACAGACTGTTGTTAGCCTCCATGTGAGTACTAGGAACTGAACCTGGGCCTTCTGGAGGAGCATCCAGTGTTCTTAACCAGTGAGTCATCTGTCCAGAACCAGATTCTCTCCCCCCTCCCCCACTGTGTATATGTGTGTGTTTGTGTAAGTGTACATGTGTGCAAATGCATGTACTCATGCCTTTGTATGCATGTGGAGGCCAGGGTACAATCTCAGTTGTCATCCATCAGGTATTATCCATTTTATTTTCTTGAGACAGGATCATTCATTTGCCTGGAATTCACCAAGTAGGCTAGGCTGGCTGTTCAGCAAATCATAGCAATCCATCTGTTTATGCCTCCTCAGTGCTGGGGTTACAAGTGACACCATCACCATATTGAGATTTCTCTTTTAAACTAGGATTCTGAGCAATCAATTTCAGGTTCTCATGTTTATAAGGCAAGGACTTTACTGGTTGAAGTACCATCCTGGCCTTCTGTGTTGACATTTGTATTCATTTCATTAGGTAAAAACAAAACAAAACAAAGCAGAGCAGGTAAATTATAAACCTTGGCATCTACTGGGAGGAGGGAGATGGAGAAAAGGAAGAAATTTTTGAATTAGAAACGAAAGCAGGAAGATTCAGCAATGGGCGTCTAAGATGTGGAATGGTGCTCAAAGAAAGAATACTGAGTGCTGGCACAAGCATTCTTAGGATTTTGGGCAGTATTCAAAGGAGAGATAGAAATGTAGAAAAGGAAAAGTATTGCTTTCTGGGTTAGAACTCATGAGCAGGAAAATTATTCCCCTCACTTCCTAAACATATGTTAAGGTAAATCAACTTTGCTGAGGCCAGCTGATAAACAAACAAGCTCAGTTGGATTAACTCTTAAAGGAGAGAATAATAGGATGTAATGTTAGACTCATTAGGTAGTTTAGAATGTTATGTCTCTAGATATGGATTTCAAATTCAATTCTTTTGGCTAAGAGGAAGTGGTTTTCTTTTAATGAATTTCAATAAATCCTAGATACGTTCTTCCTTTCATACAATATTTTTTTGAATTTATTTTATTTTATTTTACAATATAATTCAACTTTACGTATCAGCCATAGATTCCCCTGTTCTCCCCCCCCCCGCCCCGCCCCCCCCGGCCCACCCCCCATTTCCATCTCCTCCAGGGCAAAGACTCCCCCGAGGATTGAGATCAACCTGGTGGACTCAGTCCAGGCAGGTCTAGTCCCCTCCTCCCAGGCTGAGCCAAGCGTCTCTGCTAAGTCCCAGGTTTCAAACAGCCAATTCATGCACTGAGCACAGGGCCCAGTCCAACTGCCTGGATGCCTCCCAAACAGATCAAGCCAATCAACTGTCTCACCCATTCAGAGGGCCTGATCCAGTTGGGGGCCCCTCAGCCATTGGTTCACAGTTCATGTGTTTCCATTCGTTTGGCCACTCGTCCCTGTATTCCATCCATCCCTGGTCCCAACAACTCTTGCTCACATAAACCCTCCTCCTTCTCGCCAATTGGACTCCCGGAGCTCCACCCGGGGCCTGACTGTGGATATCTGCATCTAGTTCCCTCAGTCACTGGATGGGGTTTCTCAATATTTTTTTTTGAGACAGGGTCTTACTATGTAGCTCTGGCTAGCCTGGAAGCCACTATGTAGACCAGGCTAGCCTTGAACTAATAGTGATCTACCTGCCTCTGTCTTCTGAGTGCTGAGATTAAAAGTATCTACAACTATGCCTAGCCTTTATAGTATTTTAAATCCTAAGGAATAGGAATTGTGATACTTCCCTTTTCTTATGTGTTACTATGGAAACACAAGGTGGATTCCATGGCTAATTATGAAAGAGGCACCCATCCTCAATGATCCAAGCCTACCAATGCCTGACTTGCTGCCTAACATCACCCCTCAAGAGTTGAGACCCTAAAACACTTTAGAAGATGAGTGCCAATCCAAGGCAATCTGGCTACTTATAGCTAAAACGGGTGTAGAAGACTATAGGGTCTCCAGTTTTGCTAAATTTCCTTAGAGAATGATCAATAAGGGAGCTTGATTAGGTTGTAGAAAGACCATCAGAGGGTGGATCCACTGTAAGAGAAAAGAGATAAAATTAAGAGAGTAGTCAAGCACACAAGTTTAAATGTTAATAGAATTGCTTCTAATATTATAAAGGTAAAATTCATTTCCCCCATAAAGATCCAGATTCATTCAGCTCCAAAACAGTTTGTCAAAAGGGATGATAGTGTCCAACACAGCTGAAATCTGACCACACATACACACAGACACAGACACACAGACACACAGACACAGACACAGACACACACACACACACACACACACACACACACACACACACA
>CABHPR010130726.1:28809-43253 GCA_902168415.1 Peromyscus melanophrys
CCTCCCTCCCTCCCTCCCTCCCTCCCTCCCTCCCTCCTTCCTTCCTTCCTTCCTTTCTTTTGAAATAGGGTCTCATTTTTAGTTCCTGCTGCCTGGGAACTTGCGTTTGTAGATCAGGCTGGCCTCAAGCTCACAGAAGAGGCATCCCCTACCTGCCTTTCAAGTGCCAGGATTAAGGGTGTGCTTCACCATGCCTGATTACATACAGTGCTTTCTTTACCAGCTGTGCCCTTTGTTGAGATGGGTCAAAGTTATTTGCTATGCGACTTCCCTTGGACAGATTGAGACATTTCCCTCCGTAATTGGCTCCCCTCTTTTGGAGTGTACACTGGTTAAGAATCCAGTGTTTAGGGTCTTTGTGGTCTTTGTGATCAAAATGACAAGTGACATTTCAGAGCTTTACGATTCTTCCAGAGGTGGCCTATCAACCTCTGAGGCCTGGCTGACATGGAGGCAAGAGTCAAAATGTTGGCTGCAGTTTTAGCCACTACACCCTTATTGAATTTTACCTCCAGGTATGCTTGTTCAACATTTAGAAGGTCAGTGTGGTGTTTTGAATGATGATGGCCCTAATAGGCTCATATATTTGAATGTTTGGTCCCCACTTAGTGGAACTGTTTTGGAAGAATTAGGAGGTGTGATCTTGTTGGAGGAGCTGTGCCACTGGGGGTGGGCTTTAAGTTTCAAAAGACCCTGCCAGGCCAAGTCTCTAGCTCTCTGTCTGCTTGCTGCAGAGAGAATTAGGATGCAGTTCCCAGATACTTCTCCAGCACCATGCCCTACTGCTTGCTACTACAGTCCTTGCTGTGATGACCCTCTGAAGATATATACAGGCCCCCAATTAAGTGCTTTCTTCTATAAGTTGCTTTGGTTATTGTGTCTTTTCACAGCAATGAAACAGTAACTAAGAGAGTCTGTTACACTAGTCTTGAAAACAACCTTAGATACAGAACATATCTGCTTACTTTTCACCTTTTATAAACCAGATCTATCTGGAGGATGATATTAAAGCTTAAATATGTCATTCTCTCTAACAATTACTTAAACTTTCTGGCAACACTGTATAAGGCCAACTTAACCTCTTTTTAAGACCTAGGAATATAACTCATCCTAATTATGGGGACTATACCTGAGAGGTAAATTAGTAGTAATCAGAGGTGAGAGATGATAAGAAAACTGGAAATTGGGAGTTACCTTAGTTGGTGCAGGTCAGGGCCAACACATTGCCTGGAAATAAGGAATGTGCCTTGATCAATTCCATGGTCACTTTGAGGAGAATCAAGGCCCAAAGTGTTCCTGAGAATTCCAAGAGTTACCTTGGTTGGTAGGGACTAAGTTTCCTGACTGGAAAAGGCCAAGACTGCTTGATTGGTTGGATTGACTTTTGTAGATGTGACCAACCGCCTTATTAAATAAGAAACACAGAGCCAATGTAAAGATGAAAGCCCAAGAGGTCAGAGCTAAGAGTCTTACCGCTTTCCGCCAGCTAGCCTCTCCCGCCAAGAGACCTCTCCAGGGCAAATGCTGCTAGTTTCTGGTCCTCACGCTTTATATACCTTTCTGCTTTCTACCACCACTCCCTGGGATTAAAGGTGTGGGTCACCATGCCTGGCCGTTTCCAATGTGGCCTTGAACTCACAGAGATCCAGAGGGATTTCTGTCTCTGGAATGCTAGGATTAAAGGCATATGCTACCACTGCCTAACCTCTGTTTCATATTGTGGCTGTCCTGTTCTCTGACCCCAGATAAGTTTATTAGCATACACAATATTTTGGGGAACACAATACCACCACAGACTTTTAATTTCCCTCTTTCATTTTTACATCATAATATACAATTGCCTCTCTTGGATATAGCATTAGTTTCCTTCATGTAAAGATCTGTAGTGGTCAGAAGAAAACCCAGAAAGAAAGAACTGCTTTCTGCCTGCAATATGTTGGAAGCTCATGGCTGGAGGAGAAACTCCATGTTCTCTTGAGAGATCAGTTGGTACATTAGCTGAAATATTGTCTTCAGGACAGAAGAAACCATCATGGAGGTCTGATACAGAAAAACCACTAACCTTATCACATAGCAATAAGGTTATCCAGAAACATTACCAAAGGGTAATCACCCCTTTTAAATGAAAGGCTCCTGTGCTAGATTAGCATGGAATCCCCATTGCTGTGTGATAAGGTTAATGCTGTGAAGAAAGACGTGGGGAAATATGGCCATACTTTTGGAGTTAGGGTCTAAGAAAGCAAGTAGGTTTGCCAATGGAGATCTGTGAGTAGCTGTATGCCAGGGTGTGGTTAAGAGAACAAGTAAGAGTGCTCAGAGTGTCTGGACAGCCATGATGAGGGGTAGGGGTGGGAGGTTGGAGAGGTTGGGGGAAGAGAACATGAGGGAATGAGATGGTTGAGTTGGGGGAAGGATGGAGAGGGAGAGCAAGGAAAGAGATATCTTGATAGAGGGAGTCATTATGGGTTAGGGAGAAACCTGGTGCTAGGGAAATTCCCAGGAATTCACAAGGATGAACCCAGCTAGAAATCTTAGCAATAGAGAAGAGGGTGCCTGAACTGCCCTTCTCCTGTAATCAGATTGATGACTACCCTAATTGTCATCTTAGAACCTTCATCCAGTAACTAATAGATGCAGATGCAGAGATCCACAGCCAAGCACTGGACTGAGCTCCTAGAGTCCATTTGAAGAGAGGGAAGAGTGATTATATGAGCAAGGGGGTCATGATGGGGGAACCCACAGAAACAGCTGACCTGATCTAGTGGGAGCTCAAGGACTCTGGACTGACAGTTGGGAAACCTGCATGGGACTGAACTAGGCCCTCTGAATGTGGGTGACAGTTGTGTAGCTTGGTCTGTTTGTGGGGCCTCTGGCAGTGGGACTAGGATTTACCCCTGGTGCATGAACTAGCTTTTCCAGGCCCATTCCCTAGGGTAGGATACTTTTCTCAGTCTTGATACAGAGGGGAGGGGCTTGGTCCTGCCTCAACTTGACATGACAGGCTTTTTTGACTCCCCATGGGAGGCCTTACCCTCTCTGAGGAGTGGATGGGCATGGGGGGGAAGGAAGGAGGGATCGGGAGGAGGGGAAGGAGGGGGAACTGTGGTTGGTATGTAAAATGAAAAAAAATGAATAAAAAAAGAAAAAATCTTGTCTTGGAATCTGCATGCTACCCAACAAGTCACACCGTATACCTCATTTGCTCATACATCTCTACTTGCAAGTATTCATTGTAAAGTCATTGGTCTGGTTTGAGGCCCCTGGTCTCCACTACATGTTTGATGCTGGGCCCTCACTAGGACACTTCCTGCTGTTGCCCTGTGTTGTGGAGATCCTGCAGCTTTGGGTCTGTGGGTCAGGTTCCTTCATGTGCTCCAGCAGATCATAGATGGGGTGGATGTTGGGGCGAGCCAAGGCATAACCCTGGGTCTGAGCACGGGCATCTGTAGGGTTGGTCTGCCTAATGGGAAATGGGGACAGCTTTCCCATGGTCACAATTTTGGGGCTGGCTCACCTACACTGTGCTAACAGTGTTGGCTTTATTGTGCTGCCCTGGTGAGGTGCAGGGCCTGCTCTCTTAATGTTGCAGCTGGTGGGGATCAGGGATGGCTCTCCCACTCTTATGACCACAGGACCAGCTCTTCCATTTGCCCCTGGCATTGATGGGTTGGGGGAGAGGAGGGTAGCTCTCCCCCGTCCATGCCATCACAGGACAGATGGGTAATGGGGACAGCTCCCTCATGCTCACAACTTTGGAGTTGGCTTATCCACACCTATCCTAACAGAACTGGCTCTATTGTGCTGCCCTGGTGAGATGCATGACCTGCTCTCCTGAATGGTGCCGCCGGCGGGGGTCAGGGATGGCTCTCCCATTCTTATGACCACATGGCCATCTCTTCCACCTGCCTCCAGCATTGATGGGACAGAGTGGGGGAGGATGGCACTTCTCCCCCACCCCTGTCACGACAAGACAAATAGGTAGTGGGGACATCTGTCCCATGCTTATGATTTCAGGGCTGGCTCACCCACACCTCTGCTAACATGGTTGGCTCTATTTTGCTGCACTGGCAAGGGGCAGGGCCTGCTTTCCAAAAAGCTGCAGCTGGTCAGAGCTAGGGATGGCTCTCCTAGTCTTACGACCACAGGACCAGCTTTCCCATCTGCCTCTGGCATTGATGGGTGTTGGGGGGAGTGCATCATTCCCCCACCCATGCTGCCTTAAGACATATGAAAAGTGGAGACATCTTTCCTATGCTGACAACTTTGGGGCTGGCTCACCCATACCTCCACTAACAGGATTGGCTCTATTTTGCTGCCCTGGTGAGCTGCAGGACCTGCTCTCCCAAATGTTGCCACTGTTGGGGATTTAGGATGGCCCTCCTGCTCTTATGATCACAAGCCAGCTTTCCCAAATGCCCCAGGCATTGATGTTTTGGGGGAGAGGGAAACCCTTCCCTGCCAATGCTGTCTCATAACAGATGAGTAATGGGGACAGCTCCTCCTTGTTCACTACTTTGCGACTGTCTCATTCATACCTCCACAGAGTTGGCTCTATTGTGTTGCCCAGGGAAGGTGCAGGGCATGATCTTAGAGCTGTAGCTGCTGGTGGGCAGGGACAACTCTCCTGATCTTGTGACCTCAGGGCCAGCGTTTCCACCTGCCTCAGATGTTGATGGGTGGGAGGAGGGCATCTTTCTCTCACCTATGCTGCCACAAGACAGATGAGAAATGGGGAGAGCTCTCCCTTGCTCACATCTTTGGGGCTGGCTCACCCACACCTGTACTAACAGGGTTGGCTCTATTGTGCTGCCCTGGTGAGGTATAGGGCCTCTTCTCCAAGTGTTGAAGCTGGTGGGGGCCAAGGACAGCTCTCCCACTCTTACGAGCAATGGGCCACCTCTCCAACCTCCCCCAGGTGTTGATGGGCAGGGGAGGGGGTATCTCTTCCCAGCCCATACCACAATGTGGCAGATGAGGGGTGGGCCTAGGTCTCCCACATCCTTGTCCTCAGGGTTGGCTCACCTGTGCTTTTACCAACAAGGTACTCTCTGCTGTGCTGCCCAAAGTACAAGGCTCACTTTCCTGTGTGTTGCCGCTGGTCAAGGGGTCAGATCCATCACCATCTCAGCTTGCTCCCTTCTTCTCTCATCTCTTAAGATTTGCCTCTGTCCACAGGACCCAAATACTCCCTCTCTCCCATAAGACACCATATTGTACTTCTGTTCACTCTAATAGTGGCCTTCTGGTTGGTGCTGCAAGGTACTAGGTGGGCCCGTGTCTCTTCAGAGCCTGTGGGGGCAGCCTGTGGTGAGTCTCCTTGTCTCACATCACTGTGACACAGGGCTGGGATTTCTTCCTCATCACAAGAAGATCATTATAGTGCCCAAACATTGGGTGCTTATGGCAGGCTCCTGGTTGGTGCATTTGGCTGTGCACCCCAGCCACATGGCACAGGGTAGATGCTTGGCTGGAGTTCTGCTACAGTCAGGGTTGGAATCCCATGCCCCTACTCAGCTGTGTTGTGTCCATCACTGATTTAGGCCTGGGTTGGGCCAGCAGCTCCTGCTTGAATGTGGCCCCTGAAGACCCAAGAATCTGGGGGGTGGGTCACCCTCTATGTCCATTGCCAATTCATTCCCGGGTTGGGTTGGTGGATTTTCCATAATCTTGATAGATATTTAACTATTCATTCTTACTCTCTGACTAAAGAATATGAAATATTTTAAGTCTTATGTTTTTCTTGTTTGTATGAGTTCTCTTCAGTGTATGTACTCGCATATGTACTAAAGAGGAACTACACTTTATCATATTTCTTATAGTTCCATAATATCTCTTTAGTATGAACCTTTATATATCTTTGAAAGAATTTATATATATATGAACTTTTCATATATTAAAATCATTTTGGTCTAGTGTGAGTTCTCATATTTCATGATGGATGAGAAACAGCCGAACACATTTTTTCCAGGTTTTTCCTCTCTATTAAAAAACAGAGAGAGGGTCTGAGGAGATGGCTCAGTGATTAAGTGTACTGTCTTCTCTTCCAGAGGACCTGGGTTCTATTCCTAGGACCCACATGGCAGCTCACAATCATCTGTAACTTCAATTCCAGGGGATCTGATTCCCTTCTTTGGCTTCTGTGGGCAGCAGGCACTTCATACGGTGCATAGAAATACATACAGTCAAAACACCCATACAAATAAAAAAGAGGATTCATTTATTTCACATGGTTACATATATCATGAAGCCCCACAACATGCTACATGCAATCTAGAAAACCAGCTAAACTAGTAGTAAAGCTTAGATGTAATCCAAAAGCCTGAAACTATGTGAGCTAGCTTTTGAAAGTCCTGGAGTCCAAACATTGGAGTTCTTTTATTCAGATGCAGGAAAAAGTTGGTGTTCCAGATGCAGAAGACAGCTGGCACCAGCTTCCCTTGGGTGAGAGTGTATCTTCTCTATCTGGACTAATGGTTCAAATTTTTCATTTCTTCCAGAAACACAGACACACCCCAAAATAATGCTTTATCAGCTCTTTATATGTTCCTTAATCCAGTCAAGTTGGCTTTTAAAACTAACCATTATATATGATTTCTCTCCAATGAATCCACAAAAGGTATAATATATATAATGCATAGTAAAATATCAAGAATAATTGGAAGATTTGTCACACTGTTCAAATCATAGAGACGTGCTTCATGTTTGTACCCACATAGTTATAAATGGAAGACCAGAACCTACATTTCTTATAATTGTAGAATGCTTCCATTTTTCTCACTTGTTGTGTAAATTTTAAGGAAGATTAAGTGAACATTTTTCCCACATTCATATCCACAAGTCTTCTCTTCAATGATAATTCTTACATGCACGTTAGGAATACAAGAAATAAGACTGTCTTACATTGTATTATATCCACAAGTTAGAAATTCAATAGGAGTTCTCACTTACACACTAACAGATAATTAACAAATGGAGGGGTTCCCCCAGTTTCTGCTGTCAGAACACAATTGGCATCAAAAAGTTGGAAGGAATTTTCACTATTCTTATATTCATGAGACTTTTCTTCACCGTGGTTACATATACAGTGGTGGGCGAAGAATCAATGTTTCCTACATTTTGTATCCTCATAGTATTTGTCTTCAATGTGTTATTTACATGAGTCCTAAGGTTCAAGAAACATTTAGAAGGTTCTCTGTCTACCTCATATTGATTGAGTTTATGACCAATGTGTTATCCCATATGTGTCTTAATTGAGAAGTCAATAAATGCATTCTCACATTCATTGATTTTTCTATTCTTGCCAGTATGAGTTCTCTAGTGAACATTTTGTTTTGGAGTCTGAACGAAGGCCTACTTCTTTTCATTACTTTCATTTCATTTCTTTCCAGTTAAAATATACTCTGTATTCTAAATATAAAGTCTTTTTGAGAATTTTCCAATTTTATTGTAAACACAAAGTTTCTCTACCATATGAATTCTCAAATATAGCTCCTCTCTTTTGTATTGATCTTCCACCATAGCAAAATGAATGAAGATCAAATACTTAAAACTGTTTTGTATGTTATGTGAATTTAGTCTAATGTCAACTTAAGGTAAATTGTGATAAGAAATGACTATTTTGATCATTTCCTGAGAAAATATCCATACTAATTTTACTACTAAATGCAACTGAAGATCTAAACGAATACTAAAAATTCTTAAGCAAAAGGAAACAGAAAATTATAAACAGAGGACTGAAAACAGATGGTTTGAATGCAAAATATAATACATATAACCATAGAAGTATTATATATTACTTATAAATGGAATGGCCTTTTCAATTCTATGACAGAACCTATGATGTTGGATAAAAAAGCAAAAACTCAACTTTGTTGTTTACAGAATATTTAATTACATATAAATGCAGGTTGAACATAAAATTATGAAAAAAGAGATATTATGCAAAACTAAAATCATAAGACCTATGAAATTGAGTGGTTGGCACTAGGGCAGAAAGCCTAGGACCTAGGACCTGTAAACTGGGCTCACTAACTGCTGCCTTATTGCTTTTCTGTCCACCCTTTATATGACTTCAGTCCTTCAGGTCCCTGATCTGGACTACTGTCTTACCCCTTATCCCCCTGCCACATCTTCAAGAGAACCACCTTTCCTAGAAACTGTCATGCTGGGTTCTGGCCACGGCAACTATCCACTGACTAGGATCTCTCCATCTCAGCCCCAGGAACCCACTTCCCCACCATCCCTAGTCCAGCTCCAGCCCCAGAGCAAAGTTAGAGGGGAGAATTGAAACAATGTGTATGTTGAATGCCAAGAGCCTAAATGAGAAGAAGAAAATGGAGTAGAAGGCAAACTGGAAAGGGAGAAAGGGATTGGAGGCAGAGATCACATCTCAGGAGGAAGATAAAGAAACTACTGAATATGTAGAAGGGTGTTAGAAGGTGATGAAGATAATGATGAGGAAGAAGAGGATAACAAAGGGATTGTGCTTTAAAGAGGAGGATATAGCAGATCCCAAGCATCAGAAGATAGCTTATCATCTTGACACAAACCTGAGTCTCCCCCAGAACCTATGTTGAGGAATAGCCCCTAGTGAACTGACCTGTGCGTACATCTGTGAGATATTTTCCTTATTGATTGGTGATATAGGAGGTGTTGCCATCCTTAGGCTGGTGGGTTTGATTTGTATAAGCAAAGTAGCTGAACAAGCAAAAGAAAAACCTGCCATTAAGCAGTTTTCTTCCATGATCTCTGCTTCAGTTCTTGCAGTCAGGTTCCTGCCCTAATTTCCCTCAATGTTGGGTTGTGACCCATGAGCTAGAGTGAATTATTTCCTTCCTGAGTTTTTATTAGTCAGTTTTTTAGCATAGCAGCAGTGAAGCAAAGTAGGAGAGCAGGGCTTTAGTATTAGCATCTGCTAATGGGCTACTGGTGGGGCCCCTCAGGGTTCGAGTTAGGGCAAGAACAGATGAGTACAGCTGCCTTCTCCTGGATATCTGCTCTTGACCTGTCCCAGAGATGACACTCTCTGGCCCCTTCCTGGCTTGCCAATTACTTGTTTCCAGAAACAGCCATTGTTCCACCCCCTGACCTGCTCCATCTGAGCTCCTCAGCTGCCTCCACTTCTTTGCTCCTCTCCTGCCTCCCTCCACAATCCCACTTGTCCTGGTCCTCCTATAGCAGCCTTTCCACCACACACTCTGCACCCAAGTCTCCCGTCCTGCCACACCCGTCTCTTGCTTGACCCTTCAGTCTCCCTCAGGTCTCCTCCTCTCAAATAGTGCCGAGCCAAGGTGGCACCACGGTTCAGTAAGCCTGACAGCCTAGCTCATTATCATAGCTGGAAGGTTTCTCCAGTCCTGCCCAGCCCTGAGGTCCTGCAGCCACTTATAAAATAATCACACAGAGGCTTAATATTATTTACAAACTGTATGGTCTGTGTCAGGCTTCTTGCTAGCTAGCTCTTATAACTTAATCCATTTCTATTAATCTATGAGTTGCCACATGGCCATGGCATTACCAGTCTGCTGGCATCTTATTGCTCCTTCAGCAGTGGCTGACATCTCTCTCTCTCTCCTCTCCTTTCTTCTCTCTGTACATCTGCTTGGGTTTCCTGCCTGCCTCTAAGCTGCCTTACCATTGGCCAATGAAGCTTTATTTATCAACCAATCAGAGCAATACATATTCACAGCATACAGAAAGACATCCCACAGTGCATTATCTTCCCACTTTTGTGTAACTTAGTAAAGAAATGGTCATAACTCTAAAAAGATAACTGTGGGATGTCTATATCAGACAAATATTGACTAGAAACTGAAGAGGTACATTCCACAATGATGAATGCCAACTCATCACACTAAAACAAAACAAATGACAACAAAAACCCCTGCCTGTGTGAATCAAATAATAGATTCAAAGTGAATAAGGTTTTGGAAAATTCTAGACTTGAAAAGAGAGATAGGCAAATAAACACACTAGCATACTTGAAGAAATTAACACATTCTTCTAGTAAATTATTAAACATATTGGAAATTATGCATAAATAGTATTTAAACATTATTAAACAACTTTTAGCTAATATTTATAAATCTTCATTCCTAGCAAGTACAGAATATACATTTCTTTCAAATGGACATGGGGATTTTACCAATATACTTTAGAACACTGGAGTCTTTGAATAAAATAATTCAGTTGGTTTTCAAGGGCTGCAGTTACGCAGAATATAGTCTCAAATCCAAAAATTTGGAGAGTATTAAAATAGTGAAGTACAACACAGACAAAAATGTACATATTCATACTTTATGTGCCTTGATTTAAGTTAGAAAAGTAACACATAGAGTAAAGAAGAAAGCTAGCAATAAAAGAAAGCTAAACCCAAAGGAGATATGAGAAATTATAATATAATAGTAGAATTGAATGAAACAGAAAATAGAAAGCAATAGGCAATTCTATTTGTATCAAAGAGAATGCCGGCTTGTTTAAAAAATTTAATGAAGTTGATACTCTCATATTAATGCTTATAATAAGAAGAGGGGAGAAAATACATATTACCAATATCTAGAATAAAAGGAGAGCATCATTGTATAGTTTAAATAACATTAAAAGATATATTAATATTATAAATAATGTCTTTCAAATATTCCATAACTTGCATAAATTTTGAGATAAAAAGTTGAGATTGCAATGCAGCCTTCCCAAAGGAAAACAATTTACCCATGGATTATTTTTTCTTCCATTTATTTAAGGGAATTTTTTATTTCCTCTTTAAGGGAGTTTTTCATTTCCTCTTTAAGGGCCTCTATCATCTTCTTAAAGTCATTTTTAGGATTGATTTCTTCTGCTTCTTCTGCTTTGGTATGTTCAGGTCTTGCAGGTATAGAATCACTAGGTTCTAATGTTGTCATATAGGTCTTTATGTTGTTGTCTGTATTTTTGCACTGGTGTCTACTCATATCTTCCTCTGCTCAGTGCAGGCGGTGTCTGTGTCTGAAGGTACCTCTCTTGTTCTAATTGATAGTCTTGGTCCACTAGGAGTTCTTGGTCGAATCAGTGTTGTTGGGCCCTGTTTCTTTGGGAGCAGCTTAGTTCAGACAGTGGGTTCTGTCTCAGGAAGCAGTTATTCCCAATTGGTGTAGGGTGTGCTTATGGCTCCAGTGGTTGTTGGGTTTGTAGGGGTTGGTTTTTTTTTTGGTGGGGGAGCAGGGAAAGGTAGCTGCCTGGTCCCTGGGGCTCCGATGGCTGGGGCCTAGGGGTTAGAGACTTGGTCTGCTGGTCCAGAGATGGGGGCTTACCTGTTCCCAGTCAATATAGGGTGAGCTTATGATTCTGGTGATCTGGTTCAGTGGCTGGGCAGTGCCTTCTTTTGTGTTCTCAGGTCGCGTTTTGTTCATTCGTCAACTTCTCAGCTGATCTTTTTTCCTCAGACTGCAGACTGTAGGATTCTGAAACCTCTCCCAAATGGATCTCAGCTGAGCAGGTTGTTCAGTAGGGCAATCTTAGCAACACCTCCAAGTTGCTGGGTTTTGCAGGATAGGCAGCTGGGCCCTGGGTTGACTTCAGGCAGAATTTTCTGGTCCATTTTGGTCGCATCTCATGGAGACGGCTCCTTCCCCGAGTGCTGGGATTAAAGGCATCCCTGCTCCAAGCTCTTAATCTCAATATTCTCACCAACTCCTCAGCGGATAAAAGCTCAGCTTCTGGTCTTTATTAAGACCATGCCTCTGCCTCTGCCTCTGCCTCTGCATACCCATGGATTATTTTAATGCTAAATTATATCAAATTCATAAAATAAAAGAAAAATAATAAAAACTTCATTAGTTACTCTTCTGATGCTGTGATAATGAACCATAACCAAATGAGACTGAAGGAAGAAAGAGTTTATTTTTGCTTACTTTTCCAGAGAGAGAGAGAGACCATAATGGTTGGGAAAGTATGGAAGCAGGCATCCAGAGCAAAAAACTGATAGATCACATCTTCAACTACAAACATCAAGTGGATAGAGGAAACTGGATGGTGGGGCAATGCTATGAACTCCTGAATCCCAACCAAGTGAGTTGCTTTCCATCAGGCCCTCACTGCCCCCGCAATGAGCTCCACCAACTGGGGACCAAGTGTTCAAATATCTGAGCTGATGGGAGACAATTTTCATTCTAACTACCACAAACACCTCATATTAACCTTCATTATATAGAAGAGGAAGAGACAATTCCAAACAATTTGTGAGACCATGGAAACTTGAATGAACTGACCTAACAAGTTTGAATCTCTGGGCCTACTTCAAAACATCTCAGCATATGGGAAGACTGTTAGGATTAACCCAAGTATGAGATTTAGAAAAATCAAGAGAAACACCAAATTTAAATGTACTTCTTTCTTTCTCTCATTTTGTATTCAAATCAGCATTATTTTTTTGAAATTTGTCATCAGTGCTTCCAAGTGACAGGAACTACTTCTGACTGGCTGTTAATGGCAATAGTCTGGAGAAAACAATACTTTTTATTTTCTAACCCATTACCAGTCATATTGGAGACTGAAAAGATGAGACCAACTTCTGAAAGTTCTGTCAGTCAGACAGTATGGTAAATATGATCACAGCAATCAGAGTCACATTATACCTGTCTAGGTACATGAGAGAAAAGTCATTAAAACATATTAATAGAAAATGTATTTGTCCCTGCAAAGAGACTTCTGCATTATTGACTGCTCTGAAATTTCCCAGGCATTAGGGAAAGGTTTCTCTGTTGTATGTAAGTTTTTCTCTCCAATGCATGTGTAAACATGTCCCAACCGCCCAGTCCTAAATAACTTACTCAGAGGCTGAATATGAATTATAAATGCTCAGCCAATAGCTCAGGCTTGTTACTAGCTAACTCTTACACTTAAATTAATTCATATTTCTATCTATGCTTTGCCACATGGTGGTACTTTTATTAGTATGACACATTCATCTCCTGCTCCCTCAGCATCTGTCTATTGACTCTTTACTCCACCTTCCACTTCCCATCATTCTTAGTTTGGTCACCCCACCTATACTTCCTGCCTGGATACTGGCCAATGAGCATTTTATTAAACCATTTTGAGTGATAAATCTTTACAGTGTACAAGAGGATTATTCCACAGCATACACGCATCCCTGGCAGTGAATCTCCTGATTTTAACATATGTTACAAGGCAATTAGGATGAAAATTTCCTCCAGTCATTCATCTCATATATATATATATATTTTGGTTTTTCGAGACAGGGTTTCTCTGTGTAGCTTTGCGCCTTTCCTGGAACTCACTTGGTAGACCAGGCTGGCCTCGAACTCACAGAGATCCACCTGCCTCTGCCTCCCGAGTGCTGGGATTAAAGGCGTGTGCCACCACCGCCCGGCCTCATATTTTACTATAAACAGTGAGAAGACATCAGGGTGTACTTTCAATACTTTTCCTGGAAATTTTCTTAGCCAAACATCCAAATGCATCAGTCCTTTTCCTCATCTAACGTAGGTCACAATTTAGCTAAGTTTTCTTCCACTATATAAGAACAAAAGTAGGGGTTGGGCATGGTGGCGGATCTCTGTGAGTTTGAGGCCAGCCTGGTCTACAGAGTGAGTTCCGGGATGGGCTCCAAAGCTACAAAGAGAAACCTTGTCTTGAAAAACCATAAAAAAGAATAAAAGTATTAATTTTCCTCTAATTTTCAATAATGTTCTCTTTATCTGGGCTCTTTCTAATAGTAACTTTAATGTCCATAGTTCTCCCCATAGTTTGCTTTAAATGTTTTGTAAGTTCTATAAGCCAACATGTTCTATAAGTACCACATTCCTCACTTCCTTTTGCATCTTCACCAACAGAATTGTTAATATCACATTTCTATCAAGTCTGTTCAAAGCAATCTGAATATGTCCTATTCTGTGTCTGCAATTTCAACTATATACTTACTTTTTTGAGACAAAGTTTCTCTGTGTAGTCCTGGCTGTCCTGGAACTCACTCTGTAAACCAGGCTGGCCTCAGACTCAGAGATCTGCCTGTCTCTGCCCCACAAGTGCTGGGATTAAAAGGTGTGTGCCACCACTGCTGGTCCTTAGGAAATTTCTTCTTCATATCTTTCTCTAGTTTTTTTGGTGTGAGTGTGTTTTCAAGACAGGGTCTCACTCTCTAGCTCTAGCTGTCCTAGAACTCACTAGACAAGGGTGGCCTTAAACTCTGCTTCCCAAACATGCTGGGATTAAACACATGTGCCACAATGCCGGGCTCTTCTTCTTCATCTCAAGGTCGACTCAACTTTGCTTTTAAAGCCTTTCTCTGTTCCTATCAGACCCACCCAAATGATTTAGGATATACTCCCTATTTTCCATTTAGTTTATAAACAACTTCAATTTCATTTGTATTTTATCTTTACAATGTAAAGTAATATTCATAGGTTCTAGGGATCAGGACTGAACATCTTGGAGGTCATTTTTTT
>CABHPR010130727.1:0-31181 GCA_902168415.1 Peromyscus melanophrys
AAAAACCCCAAAAAACCAAAAACCCAAACCAACCAACCAACCAACCAACCAACCAACCAACCAACCAAACAAACAAACAAAAAAACCCCACCTTGTGGAGAGATTTGGAGTCCAATCATAATTTACAGGTGCAGATATATAGGTCTCTAAGTGCATGGCTTCTGCCATGATTATTAATTAATGAGGTGCAAAATTTCAAGCTGGAAGGAAACAGTGCTGATTATGTCAGTCTTGTGGGACAGAGGAACTCTGTGGTCCAAGAAGATAGATGATTCTTTTAACATATATTTCCGTAAATTAAAGGGGACTGGAGGCTTTTAGAGATGGGAGCAAAAACTTAATAAAAAATGTGGACTATCAACCCTGAAGTGTCTTGAAGAACCAAATCTCAATTTTATTACAGATTTCACCAAATACATTTTTTTTTTTGCAGCAACTGTATGTTCATTTAATCAGTAGACTGAATACTGAATGGATTCTGGTGCAAATGTATTGGTTCAATTTAGAGAAAAATGTAATAAGACAAAAAGGAATAAGGAGAGAACAAAGAGTGGTGGCTTTTACTGGGCTACTCACTTTCCACTCATGCTCTCCCCACTCGTTAGGTATCCCTGTGTTGTACCAGGAGTAGGATCAATACTAGTCAGATCCCACAAGGCTTCCATACAGGGCAAACCCTAAGCAAAGGAAATGGAAAACCATTCCTTGTCACAGTCTTCCCAGTTGCTGTTGCTTTTTTCCTCCACAGATAAATGAGAAGGAAGAGTGGAGCACAGATTTCACCAGATGTGCTAACCATAATGGCTGGAGTAGTAGCTGTCGGCCTTCCAGAGGGAAACAGCAGCTAGAGCGTCTCCTCCCTCCCCCACCTGACTTACAGTAGTAGACATTATTACATTAGACAGTTGGTTGCCACCTACCGTTTGACTTTTCACTATCTGCAGGTTTCATCTGAATGGGATGATGCATCTAAAAATATAAAAGTGAGAAAGTAAAGGCACATTGAACAACTGTAAAACCAGTCTCAGATATGCGATACTATTCAAGTACTGCTACAATTACAAGGACACGTAACTAATAACAAGGCTTCTAAAGGGTGATATTACCTTAGTTTGTTACCTAAGTTTATGTTTGGGAATCCAACCCTCAAGCCAGGGAACACTGTAATAATCCGTAAAAACGAGAGCTTTGGAGTCAGGCTGGAGTATGAAACCCTCTACATTACAGGTGATGCCGGCCAGCTCTGCAGTCACAGCTATGTAATCCAGGCAGTGTAACTTCCCCAGTGTAATCTCTCATCTGGGAGATGGGGAGAACACCTGCAGAGAAGGGCTCTGAGAGTCAAAGGAGAGCACACATGTAAGTGCTCAGTGCATGAGCAGAGCCCAAGATGTGCTGAAGCCTTTAGAATTACAGCTGTACTACTTAAATGATAATCATCTTTGTCCACCACCTACTCTGTTTGCTTTATGGGTTTATCTCAAGTCTCAATAGGAAATATTTGAAGGTCTATTAGTGGCTTGATATAGGTACCGATATATAGTGCGAGTCACTGGGACATAGGGAAGAACAGGAGCAAGGGCAGGAGGGAGACACGCACCTATGAATTCAGTTAGTGCACGTGCAGGCAGGAACAGAGAAAACCTGAATCAAGTGAAGCTGAGCTCCTGAACCATGGCAGCCCTGGATGCTCCACGGTTCATGATACAAACTGATGACACTGCTGTGTATGATCCAGGGTTTACTCCAAGCACAGAATGCTACCACTATTTCCAATTAAAATAAATTCCTCAAACTACTTCCAAAGGTCCTCTTACTTGATATTTCATCATACCCCAAGGAACAGGGAAGCCACAGGGTGGGTGGAATCACTGGCTGTGCAAAAGCTTTTATTATAATGGGTCCACTCTTAGCGAACTTTTAATTTCCCCAGTGGACTTGCATTACTTGCAAGCCACAGCTCTGGGTTTTATCTAATTGAAATGAAAGGGGAATGGTACTTAGTTATGGCACTTACATGATGGGACAGTATGATCAGGTAGTTTGTGTGCACTGCCAGTGTCTTTAGAGTACCAGAGGAAGAAGACAGTGAGAAAGAACTGCCAAGGGATAAGACCTTAAGTAATTTAAAGCTGCCTATTGCCCTCAAAAGCAGGATGTTTTTATCCATAGAGCATAGGCCTCGAGATACAGCATCTACTAGCAATCCCACTTCATAATTTATATATTCAGTTTGTGGAGCAGAGACTACTTGAGGGTGATGTGGAATATTACTTTAACTATGTAAAGATGTGTTACATTTGTTTATGTTGCATTTGTTTAACTAGGCAAAGATATGTTACATTAGTTTATGCTACATTTGCTTAATTATGTAAAGATGTATTGTATTTATTTCACCTTGCCTGTCCAAGGCACCTGATTGGTCTAATAAAAAGGTGAATGACTAATAGCTAGGCAGTAGAGGGATAGATAGGGCTGGCAGGCAGAAAGAATAAGGAGGAGGAGGAATCTAGGAGAGAAAGAGAGAGAGAGAAAGAGAGAGAGAGAGAGAGAGAGAGAGAGAGAGAGAGAGAGAGAGACAGAGAGAGAGACAGAGAGAGAGACAGAGAGAGAGAGACAGAGAGAGACAGAGAGAGAGACAGAGAGAGACAGAGAGAGACAGAGAGAGATAGAGAGAGAGAGACACAGAGAGAGAGAGAGACACAGAGAGACAGAGAGATATGCCTGGGGCCAGCTGGTCAGCCAGCCAGATGGTCAGCCACCAGCTAGTCAGACACAGAGTAGGAAATACAGAATGAAAGAAAGGTAAAAAGCCCTGAGGCAAAATGCAGATCAAGAGAAACAGGTTAAATTGAGTTGTAAGAGCTAGTGGGACAAGCATAAGGCTGAGCATTCATAATTAAAAATAAGTCCCTGTGTCATGATTTGGGAGCTGGTTGGTGGCCCAAATGAAAGCCTGCTACATGAGAGTATAATGTTTAGGAGTACTAAATAGTCCTTAAAAACACCACAGAAGCAAAACTGGAGCGTTCTGATTCAACCAAGGAATAGGGAGAGAACCAGGATTTAAGGAAGATCAGCAGTATCTTCGAGTAGGCTATCCTTTGGTTCCATTTGTCCACTCATTTAGCCAGCATGCTCTTCTTGTGCCAGGATCTAGGCTAAGGCCAGCTAGCTGTCAATGGCCATGAGAGAGGGTTTTCCCCTCAGGTGCTGTACAGCTGGCAAACACAAGTGCAAACAGCTAGCAGAGCAACATGCCAAGTGCTGGAGGAAAGGCAATACACAGTTTCTAGGAACTAAGGGATGAAAGAATTTTCACTTTGCCTGGAAAAAAGGAGAAAGTTTCCTATCAAACATGGTATCTATTTCCAGTCCTCAGACTTGTTAGCCAAAGAGAAGATGGCTTGTCAGACCTACAGATATCCCATCAAAGACCCAATGGTAAAAATGAACCCATATCTGACACTGCTCGGGTGGCCAAGAACCTGAGACAAGACAGGCCAGGGACCTAGGGGAAAATGAAACACTACTGTTCTGCTAAAGGAGCACAGCAATAAATGACTCCTAATGACATTCTGCCATACCCATAGATGGGAGCCATCATCAGAGAAGCTTCTGGAATTAGTGGGGAACAAAGATAGAGAACCACAGCCTTACAACTGCAGAGTGAGAGACCTCAGAACACTCAGTCCTAAATGGGATGTCTCCATCAAATCCCTCCTCTCAGAGCTCAGGGAACTATATAGAAGAGGAAGTAGAAAGAGTGTAGGAGCCAGAGGGGATGAGGACACCAAGGAAAAAAGGCCTTTTAAACAAAGCAGGACCAACAAACAGGAACTCACAGAGACTATGGCAGCATGCACAGGGCCTGCTTAAGTCTGCACCACATGGGGTCCCAGTGATGAGAGGAGAAGTGGACACAAGACCCCATGAGAGAAGAAGTGGACACAAGTCTCCATTTCTAACCTAGAAGCAATCTCCAACTGATGATCATTTGCAAATGAAAAATTTATTTTCTCCAATGGAGTTTCAACAGGGATACAAACCAAACAACTCTTTCTCCTCCTTTTATTGTGAAAATAGGAGTTTTTTTTCTCATATAATATATCATGATTGTGGTTTCTTATCTCTTTGCTCCTCCCAGTTTCTCCCTGCCTCCCCTCCCATCTGGCACCATTATCTTTCTAACTCTCATTAGAAAACAAACAGGCTTATAAGGGAATATAATATAATATAATAAATATAATAAATATAATATAATATAATATAATATATGAAAAGGCAGAACTGAGAAAAGTTACTAAGCCATGTGGCTAAACATAAATAAGAATTATGGGTTAAATTAAGTGTAAGAGCTAGTCAGTAATAAGCCTGAGCTAATGACCAAGCAGTTGTAATTAATATAAGCCTGTGTGTGTTATTTGGGGGATGTGAGTGGGAGAGATTTGTCCTGACTGCCAGCCGGCCGGGACACAGGAAAACTTCCAACTACATTTGATGCCCAATGTGGGGCTACTGAATTTCCATAAGGGCTAAAAGAGTTTAAAAAGGGCTTCTAAACACACATTAATAGAGCCCCAAAGAGCTTTCTACTTCATGTCTCATACAGGTCAAGATATAGAGACACCAAGGTACAGAGATGCCGTGGCATGCAGACTTGAGCTACAGTATGGCAGGTTCATGGCGTATGGGCTTGAGTGCAGCATGGCAGATTCCTGCCATTGTATACAATGGCGTCTACAAGCCACGCAGCATGGTGCGTGGCGGATATAGCTTTTGCTAGTACAAAAAAAAAAAAAAAGGAAAAGAAAGAAAAGGTTTTTGGGCTACACACTACTGGATGGAAGCATAGACCCACTGCTTCCCAGAGTCAGCAGTGAGCATAGTTCCCAGAGCTGGTATGTTATTCTGTATGCAGTGAATGTGTGTTGCTCTGATTGGTTGATAAATAAAATGCTGATTAGCCAGGCAGGAAGTATAGGCAGGATAAGCAGACAAGGGGAATTCTGGGAAGAGGAAGACTGAGTCAGGAGTCACCAGCCAGATACAGAGAAAAGAAGATGACAAGGCAGAACTGAGAAAAGGTACCAAGCCACATGGCTAAGAATTCTAATAAATAAGAATTATGAGCTAAATTAAGTGTAAGAGCTAGTCAGTAATAAGCCTGAGCTAATGGCTAAGCAGTTGTAATTAATATAAGCCTCTGTGTGTTTATTTGGAGGATGTGAGTAGGAGAGATTTGTCCCAACTGCCAGCTGGCCAGGACACAGGAAAACTTCCAATACAAATATAATATAATATAATATAATATAATATAATATAATATGATATGATATGATATGATATGATATGATATGATATGATATGATAGATATGATATGATATGATATGATATGATATAATATAATATAATATAATATAATATAATAAACAAAAAGTAACACATTGGAATTGGACAAAACAAACAGAAGGAAAAGAACCCAAGAGAAGGTACAAGAAACAGAGATCTACTCATTTGCACACTCAGGAATCCCACAAAAACACTAAATGGGAATATGCAAAGTACATATAGGGCGAAAAAAGAAAAATAAATAAAATAAAAATTTAAAAGTTAAATAAAAATAAAAAAAGAGAAAAATTCTGACATGACATTGTGAGACAAGAGCCTCCAAAGATGCCTCTGAGTTCGTTTTCTGTTGGTCATCTACTGCTGACCATGCAGCCTACCCTTAAGAGTAGTTTTTTCCCCCTGTGAGACTCCCTTGGAGGAAATTAAATTTTCATTTGCAAGTGGTTCTCATTTGGAAACAGCTTCTGGGTTAGAAATGGGGGCTTGTGTCCATTTCTCCTTTCAGCTCTAGCACTCTGGTGCAGACCTGTGCAGGCCCTGTGCATGTAGCTTCAATCTCTGTGAGTTCATATGTGCATCCATATTGATTTAAAGGGCCTTGTTTTCTTGGTGTATCCATTCCCCTGGCTCTTACACTTTCTGTCTCCTCTCATTTGATGGAGACATCCCATTGAGGGCTGAGTGTTCCAAGGTTTTTTTTATTCTCTGTATAATATCTGGCTGTGGGTCTCTGTATATGTTCCCTACTACTTCAGGAGGAAGCTTCTGTGATGATGGCGGCTGGAGAAGGGCACTGATATATGAGTATAGTAGAATGTGTAGCAAAATGTCATCAGCAGCCATCTGGAGCCATTTTGTTGCTAGTGTTGTTTTGTGGAGTTTTGTTTATTTGTTTTACACCAGTAGTGTTTGGGATACAAACCACTCTTAAAGGCAGGCCCATGCCCAGCAATAGATGGCCAACACAAAAGTCTTCTTCAGAAGTTCTTTGTCTAATAATGTTTTGTCAGGGCATTTTCTTTAAACCTCACAGATCCTTTGTATATAGATTATGGCTTCTGGTTTTTGTGTTTTTATGGGATTCCCATGTCTGCAAACATGTGTGTCTCATTCTATGTGTTTATTGTGCTTTATCTTCAGCTCCTTTTCTTCTCTTTGTTTGTTTTGTCCTATTCTAACTTGTTTATTTTTGTTTTATCTCATTTTATTATTATTATTTAGATGTCTGTTTTCTATGCAGAGATAGAAGGGATACGGATCTGGATGGGAGGGGAGGTGGGAAAGAACTTGGAGGAATTAGAAACTATGAAAAAAAACTATATTCAATATCAATAAAAGAAAAAGAAGAGTGAACACAGTTCCTTTCCGAAAGGAGTTTACCATGCCAGCAAACAGGCAGCATAAGGCTGTGAAGGTGGTTAATATACAGGGCTTAAGCAGTGCTTCTCAACCTGTGGGTGTCAACCCCTTTTGGGGGGGAGTCAAAGGATCCTTTCACAAGGGTTGCCTAAGACCATCAGAGAACACAAATATTTACATTATGATTCATAACAGTAACAAAATTACAGTTATGAAGTAGCAATGAAAATAATTTTATGGCTAAGGGTCACCACAACATGAGGTGTTAATACACAACATGTATTAAAAGGTCTCAGCATTAGGAAGATTGAGAGCCACTGTGTCAGAGGGTCTTGTAAGCTAATAAATTGATGGTTTGTCAAGTGCATGGTCAGGCTAGAAGATTTAAGTGGTAAAGGCAACCAGGAAGAGTTTTGAGTTTAGAAAAAAAGTCAGTTTTGGTGATATCATGGAAGACAGATTATATAAGACACAGGGGCCAGGATGGCAACTAGTAAACAGCCCCATTAACACTATGAAGTTATAAACTTTAGTGATAACTGCCTCTTTTGGGGATGAGGGAGAACTCCAGGCCCAGACAGCCAGAAAGATCCAAGAGTTGTTGCTCAATTAGGGAAAATGAGAGGAAATCATTTCAGAGGAAACAATGCCAGTCTGAAAATAATAAATTTGATGTAACTATGGTACAGCAAGAAGTTGGAAATGCAAGGCTCAAGCTTGAGAAAGGATCCAGTATAGGAGAGGTAGCAGTGGAAGTCACAGGAATCAATGGATTGAAAGAAACCAAGAGCAAGGACAGAACCATTGAGGGTATATATTAGGAAGATATCTTAAGAGGACAGAGCGAATTGCTGGCAGAAAGGCAGGAAGCCACGATAGAGAGCTTTAAGAATAAGGGAGTTAGAACTGGAGAGATGACTCAGTGGCTAAGAGCACTGATTGTTCTTGCAGAAGAACATGGTGGCTCACAAGTGGCTATAACTCTAGTTCTAGGAGAACTCTTCTGACCTTGGTGGTACTGCATGCACATGGTGCACATGCACACATGCAGGCCAAACATGTATAGCCATACAACAAAAGTAAAGAAATCTTTTAAAAAAGAATAAGGAAATGATAAGAGCAGATGGTGTTGAAGGCTATAAATGCCAAAATATTTTTCTAGATTAAGCAACAAAAAATTTAGGGATTTTTGTTAAAAGCAGTATCTGTGGAGTAGTAGGGCCTACTTCAGATTATAGGAAGTAGAGGAGTGGGTAATGGGGAAGACAACAGTGCATATGATAAATGAAGACTACTGCTTCCATTATTTGCAAAGGGATGAATATATGAATCTTGACCGATGGCAACAGTGGCAGATAGCATTTTTTTCTTTCAAGATAATGAAAAACTATATGGGATAATACACTGCAAAGAGTCAGATGAGATTCACAGTTTAAAGATATGAAAGATAGAGGTAAGTATATATTTTATATATTTTATGGGATATAAAGATGGAATGAAGGTGGCTCTTGCCCTCAGGAAGCCTACTGTCCATCATGGTGGTTGATACACACATTTTATAAATGAAAGTGACACATACCAGAAAAGGAACAGGTGCTGTGAGCATCAGGCCTAAGTGCTATGGCCATCTAGGCTCATCTGTGATCTGTATAGGACACGTGAGGAGGAATCTGAGTCACATGAGCAGCATTCGTCTACTCTAAAGCTGCTCTCAGTTGCAGTTATGAAGGGAACAAGTGCCTTCACTAAAGACACACAGCTGGTTAATGACAGACTTGGGATCAGAAGTCAAATCTTCCTGCTTTTAATACAGTGATGGCTTTCCCAGACCACACTGCTTCTCCACAAAATGTCTAATATGGGACTTGGACATATGGGCCTTTAATTAACAGCTCCAGGCTTCACTCACCAGAGTCAGGTAAACACTCATTTAAAGGCGCCTGTAACACACATTTAGGTGAAGTATTCTCTTTTTCCTCTAAACTCCCCAAACACTTGATCTCCGTAGGTTCATGACTAGTATTACAGTAATACGTCATTCTTCATCTTTCTGTAGCTGCTCAGTTTCTGACCTAAGACCATCTAGAAGTAATAGGAGCAGTAATAAAGCAGCTACTGCCACTATAGACTTGAACTTTATTTTGTTCTTTATTGGACCCAGAGGGGGTAAAACCTAGTTCACAGAAATCTTGGTTGTCGGACTATGGCGAACTCTGAGTGGGTGATCACCTACTGCAGGTACATTCTGAAGATAATTTAGTAATGTATGTAAAGCATTGTAACCTTTGAGAAAGTGTTCAATCAGTACTGTATTAAGAATGGCTCATTATCATGAACATTGTTCATTTGAGTTACAAACTTCTGATCACATACAAAATGTAAATGTCAGAAAGGACAAAAGCAGCATGGAGGAGGCAGTCTCATCATGCTGCTTTACTTTCTCAAGACCTCCTGATTCAAAGAACTTTGAAAGGTTTCTTGAGTGGAATAGGGAGATTACTACAAATGAACGGGCATTCTAGTTTCTTTCAGATTATTATAAAGGGATTCTTTCTTCAACAAAGAGGGTTGTAAAGGTTTGACCTAGAATTACCCTGGGACTATTCATCCATCCATTTGTTTTTGCTTTTTCATATACTGTTATATGAAGGAAATGAAAAGGAGAGCTGTCATCATGATGGAATATGTAGAGGATATTGAGACAGACCCATCAACATTTTTCCAGAGTACAGTATGTGCTAAGACAATATGGGAAATCAGAAATGCCCAATACAGACCAAAGAAGGACAAACTGAAAGTGGTGTCTTAGGTACTCAAGGTGTTCTTTCTTGAATAAGTCCTTGCTGCACCTATGGCACAAGGATTGTGAGTTTAAAGTCTACCTGGGCTATAGAATGGGTACAAAGGCAGCCTGAGAAACTGAGAAACACCTTGTCTTAAAAGTCAAAGAAGACTAGTGATATAGGTTAGTGGGAGAGCATTTACACAACATGCATGAGACCTTGGATTAATTCCTAGTACTATAAAAAGAGCTGCAGGAAGGACATCTCAAGGAAGAGAACACATATCCAAAGGCACAAAGCAAGTGAAACAGGATGTATTGTTATTATAGAATGATGTGATGACACTCTAACCAAAATATGTTATTAAAGAGTGATGCTATGACATTCTAACCAAAATATGTTATTAAAGAATGATGCTATGACACTCTAACCAAAATATGTTATTAAAGAATGATGCTATGACATTCTAACCAAAATATATTAAAGAATGATGTTATGACTTTCTAACCAAAGCAAGTTCTTAAAACAGGAGTTCTTAAAAAAGACCATTCACCATGAACAAAGTAGCTGAAGCATAGCAAGACTAGGAAAGGAACTCTATAATCATGAGAGACTTTCAAAGAAGGAAGTGATGCAAGACTACCCAACTGTGAACGAAAACTGTCCTAGTCCCCAGGATTGGCGGCTGAAAGCCACGTCCTCAGCATCTTTTTCAAGAACTGAAGATGAAACCAATGGTGTCAGTGTGGCTGCTTTGTAACACTTTCCACCACGACTAGGGAACCTTATCTGCTGCCTAGGCTGGAAGTAGTCCAAGGATAGATTTCCATGTTGTGCATGGCACCTGGAGCTTCTACCTGATGACAACAGAGCAGAAAAGGCTCACCGAACTTGGTAGTTCCCATTGTAGTGTCTAGTGTCTCAGCAGTCCTAAGGGAATTCCAGAGTCAGAACTGAGCCTAGTTCTGTGTGGCAAGTGAGCATATGATTGTCAAGAATTTTTTTCTCAAGGAGATTCCTTAGAGATGTGTGCTCGTTAAATTAAGGCTATGTCTTCACAATCATATATAATAGGCCATGTCTGAAAACACATTCAGTGATCTGTCTGAAATTTCTAATGTGTCTAAGAAGTTTTATAAACTCTAGCCAATGACATGGAGAAGGTAGTCTTCTTGGGTCATGATGAAACATGAGCAATGAGTCCATTACTTATGTACTGGTAGCAAACTGAAAAAAAAAAAAAGCCCACATATCCCTACTCTCTGTGAGTAGCATGCTTTGAGAGAAAAACGATAGGTGCCAGTTTTACACACGGATCCTTCACACAGGAGTACAGTTGACTTAACATACTTCAGGTTGGCATATTTATGAAGAAAGTTTTCTGAATTTGTGTTACTGCAGATTTCTTTGACTGACAGGAAACTCCTTTTCATGCTTCCATAACAAGTCTCTGCCCATAGTTACACATCAAGTTGCTGGCTAGTTTCTTGGTCTCTGTTTAGCCTTACTGTTTTGAAATAAATGAAACGTAATGAAAAGGGAAAATTTAATAACTCCCTCCCTCCCTTCTTTACTGGGGTTAGGAGAGTTCTAATTATGTTCTTTATATAAGGACTACTTAATTTCTTTTACGTTAACTACTGGAATTATGTATATAGTCAAAGCAGAACCATTCAGAGCAATATTATCTTACTGCAGCACACTAAGCAATGTTTCCGTGGAGCTACTTAACTTTCGGTGAGGACACATTTATATATTATCATATTTTCTACCCTAAAGTTATGATTGTACACTATCCACAACATGCAGTTTCTTTTTTTTCCCCAGACAGGGTTTCTCTGTATAGTTTTGGTGCCTGTCCTGGATCTGGCTCTATAGACCAGGCTGGCCTTGAACTCACAGAGATCCGCCTGGCTATGCCTCCCGAGTGCTGGGATTAAAGGTGTGCGCCACCACCACCCAGCCAACATGCAGCTTCTTTTGTGTGATGCTGGTATCTTGGACGTACCCTGAATGGTGCTGCAGTACACAGGATTCCTATATAAAGCTTCCCCACTCTGACCCCTCCTCTTACTGGGTTAGTATCATGGGGTACATCTTCCTCTTTTCCCTTCATAGATACCCTAGAACTGATCTGTCCACTACTGGTGCTAAAAATGGCAAACTTGAATGGAATGGATATACTTCACTCCTGAAAGTGTTTTAGGTTCATCACAGAAGAAGCCAGCTGTGGCTGATGAAAATGAAAGTGAGGTTAGAACTTTGGAACAAAGTCATTATTGAAGGTCTGTAAGGGTAATAGAGTACTGCACCTAGCTCCGACAGCAGCTGCCACTGCCTAGAATCCAAATATTATGCCACAGTGACAGGTACAAGGCAAGGCCACAGCCTCAGCAATCACTGACCACTCTTTATAGAGCCCATTATAGAAGACCCTAGACTGATTTCTCCTAACTTCTCAGTGCAGTGATACCTACAAGGAAGATGATGACTTACAACATGTCACTGGGGATGGTGAGAGGATAGCTGGGCAGAGTTCTTACATACACGAGAACTCAGGTTGAAACTTGTTAATCCTCGCTATCACCAACTGATGAATTAATCACCTTCCACACAAGATTCAAAATAAAACATGCCATTTTAAACCTGAGATAGGTTTTAGAAAGTCACTGCTATGCATCTCATTATTAAAGCTATCTCAACTCCTTGACAGAACAGCTGTGATGGCACATATTATAAGCTTACTGCAATAAAATATTTAAAAGTAGAGAAGGAGGGGAGTGAAACAGGCAAATTTGTGAAAGAGCTCCATGCCAAATGAGAGAATCAAAGGGTTCCAGTTTGTAACAAACAAACAAACAAACAAACAAACAAACAAACAAACAAATTAGTATTTCTATTTCACTCCATGACAACACAAAAATGATTTGTGCAGAATACTTGGTATCTTGCTTCCATAATGACAATGAAATATAAAATGCAACTATACTGTACTATCAAAGTTTTTATAAAAACAATTTTGTGATTGGTAAGTTGTAAAAGAGTTGCCACCAACTATAGGCAGGTGATTCCCTGAAATAGAAGACTGCATGTACTGCCAAAGGTCTCTTTCTTACAGCAAGACATGCCACAGTGATATAGCTTTGCTGCTCTAACTTAAGTACTTCCGTTCTTCCAGTTACTGTTATATTATGGTCTGCATTAGGAAGGAGACAGGGAAGATACGAGGGTGGCTTTAGGACTGTCATCTACCAGTACTGAGCAAGAACCTCTGATGTGCTGTTGTTTCAATGTAAATCTGCTAAGATGTGGTTCTAGAATGACAGCTAAGCAGGAACATGGATGGCAAAAATAATTTCTCAGATCAGTCAAAACCAACTTTAATCAATAATTACTAAGTATTATGAATACCGAGGAAATCACCCCTTCACTCCTAATTTTCCAGGCATTTGTTGAAGGCTTTCTGAAAGTCAGTCAATTATTTCTCACAATAGTCCTGTGAAGCTGGCACTTAGAACAATCAAGAGGGCAGGGCAAAATGACTTGCCCTAGTCACATAGCAAAAAGCAAGGGGCAGGATTCTAACTCATGTCGGTCTGTGACAAGAGCATTAGTCCATAGCCTTTGTTCTATATATATATATCGTTTTATGTATCTACATAAAATATAAAAAAACACAAATAAAAACATTATATATCTTTCTGAGATTGTCCTAATTCACTTAATATGCTTATCTCCAGTTGTTGGAGTCTTTAAAATCAATGTGTGGACAACTTACTGCTATGTAAGCCATCATTCATCCAAAGGCTGTGTTAGATTATTCTTAGATTTTTCATTGTCATAGTTATTTCAACACTTGTTTGTAAATTCTGGAGAAAGCTGTTACCCTCTGAAGATACACATTCATGAGAGAAACAAAGTATACAAGATTCATCTACATCTGGCCACAGGGCCACAGGCCATTTATAATAGCTCTTTTGGAGCATTATGACTGAGTTACCATCATAGGTACATGGAGAATTTTCAATCACTGTTTGCTGGCTTATTTTTATATACATGCTCTAAGCCAGGGGGGAAAATAGGATTTGAATGGGATAGAAACAAGAAATACGACACACACATATATATTTTTTCCCCACAGCAAATCACAACTGGAGAAAAATTCAGTAAAAAAAAATTGTGATTTCTTCCTCATAGTCATTGAGCTATGTGAAGTGCCCAATAAAGTTATTATCATCTTTTTTATATAGAACTTGCCCTGAGGGTTCAGTAAAGGTCTATTTGAAATAAATGGCCTTTTCTGGTCCTTGGGAAGGAATGCTCAACTCCCAGTTTTTTGATACATAATAATAATATCGTGATAGGGAACATAGATAATTCAGAATTCTCTATTTGCTTTTGGTTTAGTGGGCTCCAACTCAGCCTTTTAAAACCACAATAACATGAACTATTTATATTTCTGCTAGAATAATGCAGTGTACTAAAGGGGATAATATAAGCAATATAACTATTTAGTCCTGGCAAAATATAAAATAAAATATGGCAAGAAAATTAGATTACTCTGGGTAGAATTCTATGAGGGAATTTGGAGTCTGTTATGGTGATTAAGTCATCATTTCTGACAGATTACTCTAATCGGCTGTCAAATAACATTCCCAACCCCATCTGTAACTTGGCATCCTAGTTATTCAGTCCATGTTACCTTCTGCGTATAAAACACACACCAAACAAGAGAGGTACAGACTAGCATTTATTATATTCATTAGCTATGATTAGGTTCTGTTTTCACACTAAATAAAAACACAAGCTTCCATTTTGCTTTATTTATTCCTAAAATTAGAAGAAAAAAGGAATGATTTTAAAATAGGAAGCACAGGCCATGAATAAAAAATTACAATAATAAGAGAGTATATACCTTTCAGAAACAGTGCTATTTAAAAATGATAATCCTTTTAGTTTTCTTTGACATATTAGAGATAAAGGCAAACCCATGTTACTTTTAAAAATATGGTTTATTTTACTTCTATGTGTATGAGTATTTGCTTGCATTTATTATGCACACCACATCCATGTCTGATGCCCTCAGAGACCAAAAGAGGGCATCAGATTCCCTGGAACTGGAATTATAGATTACTGTGAATTGTTATGTGGGTACCAAACCTGGGTCTTCTGCAATAGCAGCAAGTGCTCTTAACTACTGAGGCATCTCTATAACCCTGCCCTCCATGCCACTTTGAACTCTCTTAACAGACCTGTTACTAACTAGTGATTTCTTCAGTAAAAGGCACTGTGCTTAGCAGTTACTGTGTGCAAATTTCTTGGGCAACATTTCAGTCCTTCCACATTTGTCACTGCACCTTTGTGATATAAACATCTGGTCTAGATAATTGTACTACCAATTAAAAGCAAAACTTGCTAAGACTGTGCCTAGGTCTTAAGATCTACATGTATTAAAGACAAAAACAAGCCCTCCCACCCCAACCAAAAAGAAACTTAAAGGTATGAAGCAATTTAAAAATGGAGATAAATGGGGGGATTTCAGATAAGAAAAACCTTACAGAATTACAATGCTGCTGAAATGAAACACACACCAGCTACAACTGAAGCAAAAGACCACAAAAACCTTGTGTGAACACAGCTGCAAGATCAAAGTCACTACTGATTAATGAGCCAAGATGAAGAGAAAGGTAATACTGTGCCCTTTCTTATCACTGAGTGGGAAATACATCAGTATCCTTTCTATTTCTTTTTGTGTGGAACAGTCTTCCAAAGTCAACAATTGCTCTAATGATCATTCTTCCATATGTTAAACAGATGCTAAATTAGACATGATGTTTAATGGAGCAAAACAACATATTCATTGAAACAGTAATGCCTTACCTGGCCATTAAAGATTGCTCAATGATTTGGTAGCTTGTATACACTTCTAGAATGAAATTCCATATGCCATAAATTTAGTATAATCGAGTACTTTAAGAGAAATGAGTCTCTTTTTTAAAATAAATTATCCCTTTTGATATTAGTCTCTGCCCATAATTATCACATGTTGCTTCTGGCTCTGTTCCCAGTGTTAGTTATTTTCAGGTTCGCTAATTCCTCATCCCCAGAATTGGGATGAACAGAGTCCTGCATGCAGGCAAGATGTAACACTGCAGTCTTAAGTTTTAGTGGCTGTGCAGAAACCTGAGGTGCTGGATTGAGAGCACTGCTCCTGAAGTGTCCCCTCTGGCACAGGAACAACCCTTCCCACAGAACACTGTGCCTTGGCCTTCAACATGCTTAATTTTCTTATCTTTGGAGTCTCCAGGTTAGACCTATTTCTACTCATTTTTCCCCTTATCATACTTCTTCCTATTTCCATAGTCACTACCTTAGTTAGGGCCTCATTTCTGCTCATCTGAATGCCTTCAGCTCCTCCTCACCAGTTCTGGTCACTGTCTTCCAAACTGTTTTCTACACTATTGCCTTCTGCATACTCTTGAGACTTAGGTCTAGAAGTTTTCCCTTGCTCAAAACCTCACAAGTATCTTCTAAATCTAGTTCCAGTTCTCTGGCCTGCAGTTCAGGGTACTGGAGGCTTCAACTGACTACTTTCGTTAGTTTTGTCTATCATTGCAATGCTGTATTTCTCTTTTATTCAAATTAGTTGACTCTTTCTTCTCGGAACTGCCATATGCTAACCCGTAAAAAAGCATCAGAACCCTTTCTTATGCATATAAACTTGCTGTTTCTTTTGGCAAGGGAAAACTTCTAGATTAAAAAATAGTTAATAATCATATAGTGCTTTACACTTAACCACACACTTTTATTTATCTTATGCAATGTCCTCACAGTCAGTGCACTGACTTTTCTGCTGAGATACTTACTTCAGGCTTGAGTTTAACAAAGCTTAAGGATATCGAGATTTTATTGTAAATATTTGAAATTGGCAAAGCCTGTCTGGTCAATCCCAGACGTTATGGTTCTAATTATAATCTTATTTTTCCTACAAAATCAAGTGCCCCAACTTCTCAATCCCCAATTAAATGTTCCATGTGTGGTTAAATGTAAAGCACTATATGGTTATTAACTATTCTTCCCTAACTTACCATCCATCTATATAATTTATTTATTTACTGAGAGAATGTCTATGACCAAAAACTACTCTTGAAAATTCACTGATTCAGAAATATCTGTGGGCATCGTCTATGGTCTGAGGCTCTGACAGTATTTCCTCCCCACAAGGCATTGGACCTCATTGTGAGTACTGCGATGCTAACGGTGGAGAAGAATAAAGTAGAGTAGGTGACAGGATGGGTTTGAGCACTTAGTTCAGTAGACCGCAACAGAAAAGTTTTGATTCTTACCCTTTTAAGATTATGATACAGCCTGTGAGTGCTGGTATACAGATGCAATATAGTATTTGGGGCAAGAATGTTCTGGAAGCTGAAGAAAGAGGAAGAGGGCTTTTACCTTTTAGACTCAGCAGTCACCTGATTTTTGTGTTTTCTGCTACAAGATCTGCATATTAATGCTTACACACTATTATATGAGCAAGCCAAGGGTAATGTACAATTCTAGGGCACTGGCTAATTCCATCCCAGCTTTACTCATTCAAGGCTGCATTTGTCAGACAAAGAGAATGATTTTCATAGCGATAACCTGAAAAAGCCCTTAATCTCTTCTATGCTTTTATTAGTTATCATAATTGAACACTGAACTGATAAAGAGGAAAGAAATCTAGAGATATTACTAAGGTAAGATACTGCATTTCCTCACTGCCTGGAAATGGCTGATAGTAAGGGAACATACAGGAATAGGGGGAGATGAGAAGAGTTTCTGTCTTGGCTGGCCCACCTATTTACTAAAGTAACAGAGAAAGAGACCCTGGTTCATGGTAGGAAAACGACTTTAATATTACAATTTTCTGTGGCCCATATGACTAAATCTGTTCAACAATGACTATTAGATATTTATATTTTAGGGTTTTAGTAGAAATCACAATTTTGAGATTTGGAATTCCATAGTCTATTAAAGTTGTAGAAGCCATGAAAATGACTATCAGGGGCCTAGGGCAAACCAGTATTTTAGGAGCTTTTTCAAATGATGATACTTTTGTCATTTCTATAGAAACATAAAAATTCAATTATTTCTGGGGAATATTAGTATTTTCTTTACCATGTGATACAGACATTGTGGAGTTACATGACCCTTTAAGATGCTTCACTGAGTTCTCTTTTATACTCAATTGTTCTCTAATCCAGCTTCTTCTATCTTCTAACTGTAGGACAGACCCCATACTTCCTTTTAAAATTAAATGTCAAGTCTGATCAGCTGACACATTTATTCTCTCATTGTTTAGTATTTCCTGAAGTCTAAACTAAACATTATCTTTCCCAGCAAAACTTTTAAAAGCTACCCTAAAAACAATAACCAAATTACAATAAAATATGAAGATTCAAGTATCATATTTAGATAAGAAAGTCAAGATAGAATGCCAGAGAACACACTCAAATTATTCAGATTATAGCATCTACTGAAAGAGTGCATCCATGGAGGATGAAGATGATTGCATAGGAGTATAGGATGCTGTTTTGGGGAGTTAGACAACTTGGGACTTCACTTTGACAGAGTTGCCTCTCATTAGAGCCCATTGAGGATCCAACACATTCTTTCATCTTCCTTTCACATCTAAGAATGTGGCTATGCCATCTAAATCAAATTATGTAAAATGATATACCATGGACATGTTCTTAAAATCAGTATAGGCCTTTTAGTTATCAAGACCATTTTAGTGGCATTAACAAAGATATCCAAAAGGATGAAAATATCTTTTTAATTTTGTTCTTTTCTTCTTTTCTAAGCAACAAGATTAGTCAAGTGGGCTCAGAGTCCAGACTTAATTTTACTAGTGAGCTAAGATGCTGATTATGACCATGTGATCTTGCTTGTGTAAGCAGCTGACTTCAGATGCTTTTCCCCAAGACTAAGGGTCAAGAAGATTTAACTCATAAGACTCAGAGGCATAGACACTGATGAGAAAGCAGTAAGGATTAAAATCTTCAAAAATACTCCAGTAAGAAACAGCTAATCTTTCATTCCCAGTCTGCCAGTTCAGCCCCAATCAGATACTAAAACACAAAAATGGATAGAAGAATGTGTGGATGAATGGTGTTAGAACTATACACAAACTCAGTAGACAAGATTTCTACCCCAAGAGTTAGATATTTGGCTGTGATGAGAAAAATAAACAAAATTCATGTGTCTTTTGTTTCAAGGGAAGAAGATTTTTTTTTCTTCCATCCTACATACCCCTTTTTGAATGTCCAGTTCTGTTTAGGTTTATCATACCACCTGGGTGATACTAGTCCTCGAGATTGCTTTCCTTTTGGCGTGTGCATTATCCCCACTTTACTTCTTTTTCTACATGGGTCCTTTATCCATGACCTGCTTTATATTTGGTCAACTAACTGAAGCTCACCCTTTGATACTGGACTGATAAGCAAAGCTATTAATTTAGACAATAAGTTTCAGTCTTATGTGGTAACAAATGACTGCACTTTGTGGTGTTATTTTATTTGTGCACCCCAATAAAGCTTATCTGGAGATCAGAGGAAAAAGCCAGTCACTATATAAAACATAGAGGTCAGGCAGTGGTAGCATATACCCTTAATCCTAGCATTCAGGAGGCAGAGATTCATCTGGATTTCGTTAAGTTCAAGGCCACAGTGGGAACAGAGCCAGGAGTGGTGGCACACGCCTTTAATTCCCAGCACACCAGTTAACCATAGAGGTCTGTACAGATGGACAGAAAGTGATAGAGCTGGGCGGAAAGAGGAAGTTAGAGGCATGGACAGAAAGGCATATAGGCATGGGTATACAGGAAGTGGCTCTCTCTGGAGGCTGAGGAGTTGGTGAGGTGAGGTTGGCTGTGGCTTGTCCTATTCCTCTGATCTCTCAGTTTTTACCCCAATATCTGGCTCCGGGTTTTTTTTTTTATTAATAAGACTGTTTAGCAATTCATCTTACAGTACTTAACAAACTGTTATTAAGGATGTCTGCTGGACTATAAGCAATCACAAAAATCTCAAACTGTGAAAAACTCCTGATCTATAAGAAATAAGGCTAGGGTTCAACAACTTATTAGAAAAGAAATCTTATAACTGTTCAGGGCAGATAACATTCTTTTAAAGTCTTCCAAACTGAAGAAAGCTAAGTGTATACACAGCATCCCTTATTATGCAGTAGTAGATCTACCTTAGCATTCACGTGGTAGTTAAATGTTCTTCCTCAGCAAAAGTCTCTCAAGCTGTGGGTATCAAGAAAAACAGCATAATAAATGCTTTGCTTTCCTAGCAAGTAATTTCAAACTCATGAATGATGAAGCAGAAGGAACTCTACATTCTTATGGCTTCTTTACAGTGGAAATGGGCTGCTGAGTATTACTGATTAACTCATTGTGGGCAGAAAATTGTTCCTCATGCTTTAGGATTAGCTTATTCTGGCCAGGAAGAACAAAATAATACAAAGGAAAACTGCTTGAAATAGCACCAATTCCATTAATCGCCTCATAGTCTAGGAGGTATTAATTCTATGTAGGTCTCATTCAAAGATTTTTCCCAGCAGGTTTAAAGTACCAACGAGAGGAGTTATGCACTAAAGATCCTAGAAAATACAGGCCACCCTTGTAGATCTATTTACTTCTTTTCCTAGGTGGTCAGGTCACCTTACCTTTTTTTTGAACATCTGAAAAAAGAGTCAGCAAAATGAGTCTTTTGTGCCACACAGATTTTTGCTTCTTTTTAGTTGTCGGGGGTGGGGGGTAATAACAATTCAGTGATCACAAAAGGTACATCTTTACATATATTCAGAACTGACTTATGTTGTGTTATGAGAGAAACCTAGAAATACAGTACTAGTGACACCTAGTCCTCTGAAATGTTGCTATATTTATTACTAATGACTTAGTTTAACTTTTGAAAAGTGAGCACTGTACACATAATGATATTTTAACTTATAGATAAGAAGTGCTGTGAAATGAGTATCACAACCAAGCTAAGAAGTGAAAACAAACAAACAAACAAAAAAACAAACAAACAAACTTATCTTTGTGTGAATATGTGGTAAGAACTAGGGATTCCATTTAATTGCAGGTCTGGAGTAGAGCCTGAGAGTTTCATTTCTTACCCAGTCTCAGGTGATGTTTATGCTGATAGTCTAAAGAGCACACCTTGAATTAGCAAGATCATGCTGTACTTGGAGGAAGATAATCAGCAATGAGAGTCCATCAAGGTGAAGTCAGATTGCAGAAATTTACTAGGGATGTAGAAACTGCTTGTATTAAAAAGAACTGGCTCCTTACTTGGGTCTAAAAAGTAATTAAAAGATGGGTGAAATCAGAGTATCTCTGTCTTTACCATTTCTGTCTACTTTACTTTGGGACCACCTGCTCACCTTTATATGTATTTAGGCATGTTGTAATAGCTGACATTGTCAACTTGACAGGATCTAGAATCACCTAGGAGTCAAACATCTGTGCATGTCTGTGAGGGAGTGGCTTGACTGGATCTGAGGTGGGAAGGCCCACACTAAATGTTGATGGTATCATCCCATGGGGTGGGATGCTGCGTTCAAAAACAGGAGAAAATGAGCTGAACACAGCTTTCCTCTCTGTTCCTGGCTGTGGATGCAATGTGACCAGCTGCCTCACATTCTTATTATCATACTTTTCTTGCCACAATGGACTGTATTCTTGAACTGTGAGCTAAAATAACTCTTTCCTTCTTCAAGTTACTTTTGTTAGGTATTTGACCACAACAATGGGCAACTAATATTCATGTTAACCTGTCAAGGTGTATCTGTCTACAAACTATAATATCTAACTGGTCTCATTCTTCTTCAAAGCTAAAGTCACAAAGGTAAGAGTAACTGAGACACCTTACTGTCAGCATACTTTAATGACCAACATATTATATTCCTGATCTCCAATAGGTGCCTAAATGTCTTCAGTCAAATCTTCCTAAACCTGCAGTCACCATGGATTTCAGGAGAGTAGACCCTCACAGGACAAGCCCCTTGAGGCAATTATTCATGATGAAAGTCTGCACCTTAAGCATGAGTAATCATCTTCTGAGAAACAGCTTGTCCCTTCAAGTAATAAGGACTCTTTGGAACACCCTGTAGAACCAGAATGGAGAGAAGGGTCTCAGACTATGCTTTGGCCAAGACAGTTTAATTATGCATATCTTTAACCCTGTGCCACATTTTTTCCTCGATTTAAACACAAAGCTAATGTCAGTATGTGAAGATAAAATTGGGGACACTGGACCCTTTATCAGTTTCTCTTCCCAATGCACACTGATTAAATCCCCTTTGTCTGCTTTTCACTATTAATATCATTTGTTTTTGTAACTGATGAACTGTGATGGTTGACTAAGTCTAGCTTATTGGGCTACATGGGGCTAGGGCTTCTACCTTAAAACTCTAGTTACAGAAAAAGAAAACTTGGTGTTTGTTCATCAATGCCTATTCCTTGAAGCTGATACTGGCTACTTCATGAACTAGCAGTTCTGAAACTTACCTAACACTGGAACCACTTAGGAGGCTTTAAAATACTGATGCTAGGCTCCCATCTAAGAAAGACTCTTATTAAATCTACCCATGGTACAGCTTTGGCATACATAGTTTTAAAAGCTTCCCAAGTGATCTTAATTTTACAGGCAAAGTTGGGAATCACTGCCCTAGTTGTAGATACAAATAGACTTGAGGATTAAGGGTGGCTTTCATTTCCTTCATCAATGTTATAAACTCATCTACTTTATGGTCTTTTTAGGTGAATGGCCAGAAAGATGATTATTATTCCTTTAGGTCTTCCTCAGAATATGAAAATGAGGAAACATCAACAGCTCCCTATGAGGGAGGAAAACCCAAGAATACGCTGGTAATTTGGACTCTGCATTTCTGATTCTTTAAAGTAATGTACTTGGCACAATTTCATAGAGAAATTGTGAGAACATGACAGGATTTGTTGTCCTATCTCCACCAATACTTGGGTGTGTTACTGTTAGCAAAGAATCTACCATCTGACCTTCTGGGTTTCAGTTTCTTCATCTATAAAGTTGGGAAGTTGGCTAATATAAGCTCCTGCAATTGATTATCATTAGATTCAGCCTACTTTCTTTCCTCCATATGTCTTATTCTTCTGTTGACCCACATAACAAACTGAAACAAAGAGAAATCTATTTCAATTAGTTATAGGATTTCCTGAGACTTTGACTCTTATTTTCTGCACTGATACTTAATTTTTGTTAATGACCTATGAATGTTTTACATTTACTCAACCGTGACTCGAGTGAATTAAGTCACTTTATGACTGAGATTCTCTAGCAAGTGATTCAGTGGTATTTGTCTTGTGAGGACATTTTAGAGCGGTGGTTATGGTTATCTTCTATGAGCTGTACACAAACAAAACAAAATAAAATAAAACACAAGAGTTGTAACTCATCAAACTCCAGGGCTAGAATCTATGCACCTACTTAAATGACAGCTTATAAAGAATAGTTCATAAGTCTGATACTAGCAATGAATTAGAAAGTCAGGATGAGCTAAATCTCAGTTAAATGACAGTTGTCCTCTATGTTATATAGTAAGAAGAAGTCAGAATTTTTGCTTTCCATGGTCAAACACATCCTTGAAACAGTAAATGGAAATTTCCAGAAGTAATGTGTAAGTTTTAAACACCATGCTATTCTGAACTTTATGCTGAAACGTTGCTCAGTCCTTCCCTGTGAGTCATTCCTTTGTCTGACATACCAATACTATACTGTATGAATTTAAAAGTATGTTTGCAAGAAAGAACTACATACAGGTTCAGTACTATGAAGTTTCAGGTGTAAAAGTGGGGTAATGGAACCCATAAATATACTTTTTACTTGCATCCAGTTGGACAAGGTCATAAAAGACATTCATTCATTGATTTTGTTATTTAAAAACTTCTTTATTATGTATAATTACTTTAGCTCTCTTAGTCTTAACAGACTTCTGGCTGAAAAAGGCAACCAGAAACAGAAAATAAATCATCACTATTTTATTATATATAATCAGATACAGGTCGGTAGGTAGATAGACAGGTAGGTAGATAGATAGTGCTCTTGGCCCATTTCCCAGGACACAGTAAACACAAATACTATTACTTTTTAAGTTTTTTTAAAGCTTTATTTTTGGTTTATATGTATGAGTGTTCTGATTGCACATGTGTCTACACATTACATGTCTGCAATGGCCATCGAAGGCAGAAAAGGGTGTTCGATCACCTGGAACTGGAGTTACAGTTGGTCATGAACTGTCATGTGGGTGCTAGAAATTGAACCTGGGCCCTCTGGAAGAGAAACCAGTGCTCTTAACTGCTGAGCAATCTCTCCAGGCCCTAATTATAACTTTTATTGATTCAATATGTACTATTATTTTATTGGATTATTTAAATCTTGAAAGCCACTGAAAAACAGAAATCATGTACACAAACATTTACAGAAGTACAATCTGATAGAAACATACTTATTCTGATGCTCTGTAACTACTCTGCTCTACAGCTAGCATATAAAATATATGAAATGATAGTAATTTATTTACAGTTTCCCAATGTCTATCACTTGTTGACAATACTTCTGTTGTACACTGGGCATCACAGGCTACTTAGTACAAAGTATCTCACATAGTTCCCTGATATGTACTTAAAAAGGTGCTCTTCTGAAGAAATAATAATACTGTGTTTGGGCAAGCTCATAAACTGTTCAGCTCACACAGTAGAATATATAACATGGCTGAAGTCACTGAGTTAAGCTTTCAGAGGTAAAACTGGGTTTCTTGTCATTCTGTACCTCCTGTCACTGAAGTGTGACAGTGCCATGGAAAGTGTGGGCCTAAAGGGGTGGCAAAAAGTAATTTCCTAAATATGACTGCTCCTTTAAATTCATATGAAAACAAGGGATCATAATGAACAGAAAGATTAACATTTCACTCACTGCTTCATCTCTTAATGGGAACGGGGAGGGCAGCCACGAGTTCTTCTGCAGACTGACGATTTGTGTTCCCAGTGCAGCAGTCACTGGTTTTCCTGGCAGGTGAGGGCTGTGCTTAGTCTCATTACACTGTGTCTAAGGAAGCTGATGTCTGGTTCTATTGCTCAGAGCCCTCCCCCGTGGTGGAGTCCAATCTCTCACTGGCAGCACTTCAATCTCTCACTTCTTAAATGGTTATGAAGACTTCACTGCACAAATCTAAGTTTCCTCATCAATAAAACCACAGGGTAAACAGCTGCTTTCCGAAAGCCTCCAAATGTATCTAGTACCGTAGCGTGTGACGGTGGTGGGTAGGCTGAAACTTGTAGTTGTTTCCTCGTTTTTTTCCCCCTGAGACAGGGTTTCTCTGTGCAACAGTCCTGGCTGTCCTGGAACTAACTAGCTTTGTAGACCAGGCTGACCTCAAACACACTGAGATCCACCTGCCTCTGCCTCCCAAGTGCTGGGATTAAAGGTGTGCATCACCACTACCCAGCTGTTTTCCCATTTTTTTTTTAAGTCAATGACCATGATTCTTTTTTTCCTGTTGCTTCAACCTTAAGAGGTTTTTGCTTAGCCTTTAAGATAAGCCTCAGGCCTTGTAATGTCTTCCCCCTAGGAACAGGGAGACAGAACAATGGGGAAGAGTATTGAGGCCAGCTGGATAGAGACAGGTCTTAGAATGCAGATGGTGGACTGGCAGCAAACCTGTGTGTGTATAAAGAAAGGCCCCAAAACATGAATCTCAATGGGACGATGTTAGTAAAACTACACTCCTCTGAAGAAAGGTATTGCAATTTATAATCTTTTTTTTTTTCTTTGCCAAGCTGTTCTTCTTAGAATAATGGCTGTCTTTGACATTCATATTCTTGAAGAACCCTAAGATAGCAGCTTCATACTTGAGTTTTGAGCAAACTTCTTGCTTTGTATGACCTGTGTCTGCTAGATAGTATAGTTTCACATTTGGGGCAGAGCTGAGCCACACGCTCTGATACATATGTTGCAGCAGGATCAGCCCATGGTGTGAGCATGTATGGAGATGTCTATGTGACCTTCTGGTCTCAACTACTGGTGCCACCCTGAACAGCTGGAACCTGTATAACTGTCTTGATCCCACTGACAGCTCAGCACACCACATTGTACACCGCAGCAGGAGAAAGGCTGAGGACTTTTGATTTATTTTGAGATAGTCCCCAAAAGGAACTCAAGGACTCTTGGCAGACTCTGTTGTGAAGGAGTAAGGACTGTCATACCAGATAGGGTCCATAACAGTAGAAAGCCCATCATTGACTTTATAATCCAGACTCTCAGCTTTGAACTTGATTGCCTGTGGACTCAGTTACAGGATACTCATTTTTAAAAAAGTTGTTTTTTTTTTAAAATTTTCTATGTAGCAAAATCAAGCAATTCAACATGTATTTTGTGATGCTGTAGTCAAAGTTAAAATACACTACTGGAGTTTCCACAAGGGCAATCAATCAGGAGTATGATTGTAACTGTTTTTACTTTTTGCATGTGCCTATGTGTATGGTGTCCACACGTGTTTGTATGTCTATATATATACATACACATGGTATGTTATAACAGGGTTTATGTGTAAGTGCATGAGTATGTGTACATCTGTAGAGGCTTGAGGTGGAAGTCAGGAGTCTTCCTGATTGTTCTCCACCTTATTCCCTGAGGCAGCTTCTCTCACTGAGCACAGAGCTTGCTGTCTGCCCTAGTCTAGCTAACCACATTGTTCTTGGACACTATCTCCGACTGTCTCTGCTGGAATTACATGCACAGCCTGCCATGTCCACTTGGTATTTAAGTGGGTGCTAGGGATCTGAGTTCTAGTCCTCAAGCTTGTTTGGCAAGGGCTTTATTACTGTGCTGTATTGTTTCTCCAAGTCATGCTTCCACTCTCTAAAACACTCTGTCTAAGTCCACTCAGAGACACAGAGACTAGTGTCCTAGAGACTGACCTGTTTCTGTTTGGTACTGCTTTGCTAGAGGAGGCCAGAGAAAACTTGATCTCTGGCACTTTAGTGTCCCCAGTTTAGCAAGGTGAATGCTACTGATATATCCCTGAAACATTTCTAGAAAGGATAACAAATAATAACCTCATAAACCTACTTACAAACAGAGATGACCCAGTTAGCCTTGTTAACTGGGAACAAGAATCAAACAGAAGATAAAAGAAGCCCACTAATAATCCTAAAGCCTAATCAGGTTAAACATCCTTTCAACCTAACCAAACCAAAGGTTGTAAACAAGGAATTAAATTGACTTGACAGAGTTCATCTTCTTCCTCTTTCTTTTTGCTCCTTGATGGAAAAATGATGAATGTTAAGCTACCTGTAGGTCCTTAGAAAGGAAAGGGAAGCACGTGCCTGAAGAATTTCAAAGTGGATAGTGAAGTTCTGTGTGATCCAGATTTTCCTATATAAAGTGCTCTCCAAATATTAATCAATAACTGAAGGAAGTCAAGTCAGATAGATGTAGACTTCCCCTCATTAAATAGGACATGACTACAGACAAGGCAGAGTATAACTGCACAAGACTGGAAAAGACTCCTTTAAGAATCATTTATTCCAACACCTTGATATTGCAGGCGAAGAAGGAAGTAATTTCAAACGCCTTAAAGTGCTTGCAGAGGAAGGGATGGTAGCAGGCATATGTGATGAGTCCTCATGGGAATCAATGATAGGAACAATGAAGAAGATAAGAGTATTTGTCATACTGTCCTTTTTTTTTGGCAATCTCCCACACACACTGTTCACTGGTTTTCTTTTCATCTCAATGACTGTGACAGCTGTAATGGCATTTTGAAATACTATTTTATTATGAAAACAATTTTAATAGTGTATGTCATAATGCTAATGAGACTTCCTGAGCACCTGTGTACAATGCCATTTACAGCGAAAGCAAGCAGAAAAATACATGAAGCTCTTTTCTCTGTTTTCCCCTCTTAAGTGAACAATGACTTCTTTTGCACTAAGAAGACCTGGCCCAGCAGTGGGGTTCTCTGTCTTCTTTTGATTCTGGTGCCAGGCTCTTCCATTCTCTACTTCTTGGTGGATGAGGAAGAACTTTGGAGTTCCCAGGAGAACATTCTCTACATTTACCCATGTCATACACTTTTATTTTGGGAGCCTCAAGCTTGAGGCTACAAACTGGCCAACCTGCTTCAACTGTACATAAGTCTGAGCCATGCACAGTTCCCAACAAAGGATTAATGTTCTGCCACTTTTCATTCAGGTGGTGAATTCTTATTACTACAGTAACAGAATTTGGACAATTATTTGGTTGGTTTATGTCAAATTTTCTATCTTTGACTCTTAAAACCCATATTGTCTCTTTCTTTTCAATTCCATGGAGACCTTTAATCAAATTTATAGATGCTTCCTCTCTGATTTTCTTTTAAAGTTTTATCAATTTTTTTGGGATCTAAGGTCTTAGAAGTGAACTTAGCATTCTAAGTTTACTACTGAGCAACTGTAGAAAAATGGTGATATTTGAAATCTGTTACTTTATTTTGCCAGTAGGCCATTCTCTCAAACGTCATAAAATAATAATCAAATCATAGTCCTTTTCAAAGAATAACAAAGAACAATTTTGAAAAGCTGATCAGGCACCAGTGCCAGGGCATTTACACAAATTCTCTCATAAAGCCTCACAAGAATCCTATTATTTAGGCATGTCACTGAGACTGTTTGTTATATAAAACAGAAACACCCTCTACAGAATTCTGTTTTTAAATTTTTTTTCAATTATTTTTAAGACAGTATAGCTGGATCTCTACTTTTATCCTGTGCTGGCATTTTCAACTTTTCATCACTAAGGAACTCTCATAAATTTTCTCCTGTATATTTCCTTGTATTGAACAGGCCATGTTCAAAAAGTACTTTGATTTTCATTTCATTTAATCAGAGACATACACAGTAACTGCCAGTCAAAGCCAGCTTAAAACAAACATCCTACTATTCAGGTGGCATGCAAAAGTCTACAGTGGGTGGGATGAATAATTACCCAATGTCTTTAAACATTTTATTTATTTATTTATTTATTTTTTATTTTTTTTGGTTTTTCGAGACAGGGTTTCTCTGTGTAGCTTTGCGCCTTTCCTGGAGCTCACTTGGTAGCCCAGGCTGGCCTTGAACTCACAGAGATCCGCCTGGCTCTGCCTCCTGAGTGCTAGGATTAAAGGCGTGCGCCACCAATGCCCGGCTTATTTATTTTTTTATTGTGGGTACAAATGTTTTGCCTGCATGTATATCTGTGTACTGCATGTGCGCCTAGTGCCCACAGAGGTGAGAAGAGGGCACTGGATCCCCTGGAGTTGGAACTATAGACAGTTGTAAGCCACCTTGTGGGTGCTGAGGATAGAACCCTGTTGTCAGGAAGTGCACCCAGTGCTCTTAACTAGTGAATCATCTTTCTAGTCTCCATGGTCTTTTACGAAGTATTAAAATCTTCCCAGGTCCCTGGGATCTGGCTGGGGGTATAAACTAGTGATCATTTGGCTAAGGTTTCTTTCCATCCTATAACTATAACTCTTTTTTTTTTTCCTCTAAAGCCATGAGCTGGGAGCAATCTGGTTATATCTGACTGAGTCTCACTTGGGGATGGTTCTACACCTCGACCCTGATATATCACTCTGGTGTGACTCTTAGGGTAAAAAGGGACTTTTGCACCTATGGAATTCCTATACAGCCACACCTTGTAAGACTTCCTTTTTTTTTCTTTTCTTTTTAAAATAAGACTTCTTTATAGCCTTAAGTTACCATAAAGAAAATAAAAAACTTAACTTTTTGGTTAGCTTATATTTCTGCAAGATTAAGCATTATATGAAAATAATAGCAACAAGCAGGGCATGGCTTCTATGAAGCCAAATATTTTAATTCTGGTCAAATTTTGTAAATGTAAAACTACATGTGGTAGTTTGAATGTAACTGGCCCCCATAATCTCATGAGGAGTGGCACTATTAGGAGATATAGCTTTGTTGGAGTGGGTATGGACTTGTTGGAGGAAGTGTGTCACTGTGGGGGTGGGCTTTGAGGTTTCCTATGCTCAGGATACCACCCAGTGTCTCAGTTGACTTCCTGTTGCATGCAAGATATAGCACTCTATTGTTCCTCCAGCACTGCATCTGCCTGCATGCCATCATGCTCCCCATCATGATGATAATGGACTGAACCTCTGAGACTGTAACTGAATCCCCTCAATTAAATTTTTTCTTTATGAGTTTCTGGGTCATGGTGTCTTTTCACAGCAATAGAAACCTAACTAAGACACTACAGAAGGCAAATGGAAATGAATGCTCTGGTTTATACAATCCATAAAAAGTGTACTTTCTGCTCTGGGTGGCTGCCTAGAAGAGTTCACACCTATAGAAGCTACCAAGTAGAAACAATGACTTCTAAGGCATATCTCCAGATTCCAGGAGCTTCACAGGCAACATGCCATTTAGTCACCAAGTCTTTTGTTAAGGTGAAAGACAGGGATCATCACTATTTAATAGCAGTCCTCAAGTATTCTTTCACAATGTACAATGCATCAGCCAAGACTCTTATTGAAATATAAGAATTATTATTGTACAGTGAAGTTGAGACAGTTGATGAGGCCTAAGAAAGGTGACTACAGTGAAGCAATTAAGAATGTTGGCAGGCAAAGTAAGAGAGTAGGACTTACATTGTATCTTCCTGCATTTACACAACTGAACTGCATATACCTCTTTATAACTGTATAAAGATGTACACAGATACAGATTTGTATAAGCAGAATGAACCAGGTCATCATTCACATATATATGCACTAACATAAATCTATATTCATCTTGTATTATAACATTTATAATACAGGCAGAATTATCTCTCCTTTCAAAGTAAAACATGACTACTTTGGAAATACTGGAATAAATAAGATTAGTCTATTATTTGGAAATTAAATTTCCTATAGCTATTTATTGAAAATTTTCTTAATATAAACATGGTGCAATCATTTTTTTTTTTTTTTTGGTGATTCAGTTACAAAGGGCAATGGTACTACTCTGTATTCCTTAGTATCCAGCAAAGTATTGGGAAAACAATAAAAAATTTCTAATTGTTTGTTGAATGAATGAATGCATATTTTATATTACATATGGCATACAATTTTGGAGATGCAAACCTACTTATAAAGATGTTTTGGCTATTTTTTAAATTAATTTATGTGGTGATATTTTGTATATGCTCTAACAAATAAAGCTTGTCTGAAGATCAGAGGGCAGAGCCAGCTACAGAGTTAGTCATAGAGGCCAGGCAGTGGTGGCACACACCTTGAATCCTAGTACTCAGGAGGCAGAGGCAGAGGAATCTCTGTGAGTTCAAGGTCACCCTGGATTACACAAGATTAATCCAGTCTAAAAGAGAAACAGAGCCAGGCAGTGATGGCTCACACCCTTGCTCCCAGTACTTGGGAGTCACATGCCTTTAATGCCAGCACTAAGAAGACTGAGACAGGAAGTGATATGGCTGTGCAGAGAAAGGAATATAAGGTGAGTGGAGACAAGACTCAGGGGTATTCAATTTGAGGATTTGCTTTCAGGCTGAGGAGTTGGTGAGGTAAAAGGTGGTAGCTGTGGCTTGCTCTGCTTCTCTGATCTTTCAGCTTTCACCCTGATATCC